>BHEV01009893.1:0-16898 GCA_004319985.1 Emydocephalus ijimae | reverse complement strand
GACCGACCAGGGGCGAAAATATCAGCTGCGATCTCAGAGCCCCGAGATCGCAGCTGTAACACCGAGACGAAGCTCCGCCTTAATGCAGACATAGCAAAGCTGGATTTGACATAATGAGTGCATTACGGTGCCCGCTGTTTCACAGAAAAAAGATATAAGGGTTGTTTCAGATGCATATCTCTTAAGACTTTTTGTTTTGTTCTATTTTTAATTAGACTATGGTTAGACCGTTAGATTTTGGCTACACAAAGTGGTTTCTGTTGAAGAATCAAATAATGTGGGAAAGAAAGGACCTGAAAGTAGAGTCCAGTGGAGTATAACCTCGTCACCGTAATGGAGGAAATTGCTAAATTGATAAATGTTTATATATGAAGACTAGGCAACACAGATTACTTTTGTGAGAACATTTGGGTATACATTACATCACTTGTTTTTTCTCTTCCCCCCTCCCAGCACGGATTCCCAATCCTGGAGGGCTCAGGTGTTGAGAAGATTTGCTAAAACTAATCACAAACTGTAGACAATAACTAGAACATTCTGAAAAATGACATTCTCTTAATAACTACCCATTTCAAAGTTCCATACTTCCTGCCAACACGTTCCATACTTCCTGCCAACACTTCCCAAGCCTATCCCATCAACATACCATAGCAGGACAAGCAGGGCATCTGAAATCCCCAGAGTGGCAGAAGCAAATTTGTAGACTTCTTGTCTTTTAGAAAAGCTGGCTAGAAATATTAATCAAACAGACAAAACAATAACAACAAAGCAGAGAAGAAAAACATCAATGTCGCAAGCTTGTGGCAGTTTTAGAAAAAAAAATAGCTGAGCAGCTTTTTGAAAAAAATCTATGTTTAAATGTGGAGGCAGAAACTGAAACAGAAGATGTATTGTATTTTGGAAGATAAAAGCAAGAATTTGACCTAACAATGCATTTCACAATATTCTCCCCCTCTCCGCCCCCTGCCCCCCCCCCACAAATTCATTGTTTTGAAAGATGCCAAAGAGAATACTAGGAGGTTGAGATGGGCAAAACCAAATCTTCTCAAATTAGTCAATTCAAAAAGAAACACCCTCAATCCAATGGTATGGATTGGGGGATTCTGGGAGTTGAAGTCCACAAGTCTTAAAGTTGCCAAGGTTGGCCAGCCCTGAATTAGGTGGTTGAACATGTTGGTTGGGGACAGGCGGCTCTTCTGAAGGGCACCAGATTAAGGAAAGCCATCTGTTTCCTTCTGGTTTTTAAATCATATTGTGGTAAAATAAAATAAAAATTATTGCTTTCTCCCTTTAATTAGATAAATTTGGTATAGATAATGGTCCATAAAAATGGAAGCCATTTTGACTTAGTATTTTCAAGAACATTTTAACTGATCTGAACTGATTTAAATAAGATAGTGAACCCGCAGGGCCCTGTTTCTGACCGCTGTTTAAATAGCAATCTAGGTTATATTACAGCGGTTCTGACCGCTGTTTAAATAGCAATCTAGGTTATATTATTCTAATAGATGTATGTTACCTTTAAAGATGCAAAGCAGCAATGAATTCTTATAGCAGGAGTGATTTCTTGAGCTGAATTACAGGTAATCCTCAACTTAAAACCATTCATTTGGTGATAAGTCAAAGTTACAACAGCCCTGAAAAAAGTACCTTCTGACCATTTTTTATAGCTGCAACCCTTGCAGCATTCTCGTGATCACATGATCAAAGTCAAGATGTTTGACAACTAACTCATATTTATAATGGTTGCAGTGTCCTAGGGTCAAGTTTTGCAACCTTCTGGCAAGCAGTCAATGGGGAAGCGATACTCACTGAACAAATGTGTGGCTAACACAACAACTGCAGTGATTTACTTAACAACAGTTGCAAGAAAGTTCATAAAACAGGGCAGAACTCACTTAACAACTGTCTTGCTCAGCAACATAAATTTTGAAATGTAGTCATAAGTCAAGGACTACCTGTATCTATTGATATTGACTACAGCAGATCACATAAAACACATCTGATGATGGGTTTTTTTCCTTAAAAAATTTGGGGATAGGAATTGTTCTCTGGTATGAGAAGCTCAAATGGGGCCTTCTGTCCTATGATGTTCAGTTCCAGTGCTGTAGAAACATCTTATTCTCATCAAGGGTATAAAGTTTGCACACATGCTGCTTTTATTTGTTCCTACATTCTTAGTAATCATTACTACTTCCACAGTCTGCAGTAATAACTTCTTCATTTTATCATGTCATTTGCAAGATACACTGGAAGTAATTATTAAGACAGCTTTCTCTCAATTTGCAGAGCTGAGATACACCATGGAATAATCACATTCTTTTTAGTTTGGCCAGATCATCAATGACAGAGATTATGATGATTTATTGGAAAGATATCTTGAAATAGATTAGCCTATATCTTTTTCTAATTTCCCCCAAAATCAAACAGCCTAATTGCACAATCATATGGCAATAGGTTTAAAAAGTGCTTTTTCTCTTAACTTTAACATGATCAATAAAAACTATACGGATACCTGAGGTTTACATAATTCTTTGATCTTGCTTTGCTTTACACTGAAACCATGAAGTTATAAACGAAACAACTGCTTTTCCTTATGAAAAATATCTCTTACCTTTTCATTAGACTCTTCTATATATGTAAGATGTAATTATACCCATAGATTCTTTTCAACTATATTGCATTTTCTTTTATCTTAGCTATTACAGAGAGACTTGCCATCATTTGTGGAAATTGACCTGAGAGATAGTATTGAAGAAGTAAGTCGTAGAAACATATTTTTACTTGTTATACATACGATCTTGTCACAAAGACATGGAAAGACATATTCTAGTTCTTCTACCAAATACGTTAAATTTATTAAAGCCATAGGATATTTATTTTAAAAAGTGATACACACCTTCCAGCATCTCATTGTTGTATTGAAGCCAAGAGTCAAGATGGTGGTTTGAAATCACCTTTCACCTCATAGATCTCTCTGCTAGAAACCCAATCCAAAAGGAAGTGGGGCTGGAACTATTAATGTATTTTGAATAGAATTAGAATTTCAGAATTAGAATTCACATTTTTAAATATTTGTCCCCAATCTAATATTGCAATAAGTAGCTAACAATCAAAAAAACATTAATGCCCAATAAACAAAGTTGGAGGGTTTTTAAAATCCTTTATAAAATAGCCATTATAAACTGTTATGCTAAAGTTATAGTTATTTCCTTGCGTTTTGCAACAGGCAACGTGAGAGCAATATGACTCTCCATTTTTAGACCAAATTAGCCATACAGATCATAGGAAGTTTATTAAATCACAGCTGCAGTGGCATTTTTAAATAGTAATACATTAAACCACTTGTGTTCTGTAGTGCATTTTTTTTCTTTTTGATTGAAGAATAATTAGAAGAGCTACTTTTTAGGAAGAACATTTGCTTTTTCTCCTCACATAAAAATTAAAAGGGGAGTACTTTTTCATCACATTTATCCTGTGGAAAATATATAATAGAATCTGCACCATGGGGAGGTTTTCCTTCAAGTTTGAGAAAGTTTTGGATATTGCCTTAACAACTGTAGCAAAAGTGAGGTTGTAAATCTGTCACACTTGCATGATAATGACCTCACAGCACTTAGTAACAGAATTGCCTGTCCCAGTATGACCATTAAGTGAAAAATGCCTGTAGCTCCATTACTTACTGATCAAATCTGTTTAATAAGATAGTGGAGTTCCCTTTTCTTTTGAAGAGCTTCAGGGTATCCAGGGGAGGAAAATAATAAAAAAAGTCAAGATGGTAGCCAGAGTCCCATGACTAAAGGTATGTTGCACCTGTAAAAAAAAGCTAAACTGTATGATTGTATCCATCATCTTGGCCTTCTTTAACCACAATCACCCAGCTTCTGATACCTTTATACACATTAACAATATAACAGCTATCATAAGAAAGAAAATGCTCCAATGGCTTTTTCTGATAAAATGAATCTTAAAGCTAAAAATCAAATTTCATTCTCTTTGGCTTTAATGTTATCAATGATGTGACTCTGCACATATAAATATTACAACCTTGTCAGGCAGAACTGAAAGCCCTTTTCCACAACCTGTACCAAGACCTATCTTAAGTACCCTGTTTGCACCGAACTAGCAATGCAATGAAGCATGTTTTATATTTTTAAACAGGAATATTTTTTTTACTGAAGTCACATGTTATACACTGTGTATGACCTGAAGCAAATATTTTGAACAGGAAAGTTCCCAGAAAAAAACTTGACTGTCATAGATGAATAGCCTGAAGTGTTTAACAAAGAAATGACTATTTGTTCTCATTTCTCTAACTTAGAAAACAGAAGATATTTTGGCAGAAGACAAGCAACATGAAAAGGAAGAAGAACCTCCCAAAACTGTGTATGCCTCTCTCTATTTTTTTCTCTGTATGAAAAACATTTTATGAAAGGCCACCCCAAAAGTTAATTGCTGTGCAGAAACAGATGCAGGCCCAATGCAATTACAGTCAGACCGACTGTAGCATCTCAAAGGGGAAGATCTAAACACCTACACGAACTTCTCTTTCCTGAGGAGTCACTAGAAGATGACTTCAGAACTCCAAACGATCACTCTTTGCTCCCATCTAATGATTTCCAAAATTTTCCAGTGCAGATATGGCAGGCTTACTTTCCTGAAACCTGAATATTGGCCTTATCTGATTTTCTGGTATAAGAACTCCTGGAAGATATTTTGTGGGTACAAGTAGAAGAGCTCAGGAGTCCTCAGTCTTATTTTCTTCTTGATTTATTTTCTTAGCACATTTCTAAGGCTGCCCAACTCATTCCATAGGAACATTAGCAAAAAAAAGAGTAACTATTAATCTTTTAAAATGAAATCCTTCTTCACCATGTTGTTTTTTCTACAGCTATGGTGGAAAGTGTATTGTTGTTACTTTTATTATTAGTTAGAATCTGTTAGCACTGAGTGGGTAGATAAATTGCATAAAAGGGGAGGAGAAAGTGGATGGACATCAGAGGGGAATATTGGGCAATATTGGAATGATGTCATCATAATCATGGCAGTCCTAATTTATTTGATTTCCTTTGACCTTTTTGCTCAGGGGGTTGGACTTTTATGTAATATACACATAAAAAAATGGTAACCATGTAAGGAAATTTCTGTAGAGGCCTGTGCCTCAAAATTAGTCACAGGGTGTAATTCAGTGATATTTCACTTTTGCAGGCCTCAAAGCAGCTGGCTGTGCTGTTTTCCTTTCTGGATGAAGCAGAAGAAAAAAAGGGAAAAACAAGACTAGCAACAAACTGGTTAATATTCCTTCTTGGATGCATGGGGCTCTTGGGAGTTGGGACAGGGAAAGGCAGGAAAGGTTTTCATCAACATTCATGCATATTCCATGACCACAGACCTCAAACAGCCATTCTCAACTGCAGCATCAAATTGTTCTTTAATGTTGTATGAATAAGTAAGTCCCAAGTATCCCCAATTGTCAGGTGGGGACAATTACCTAAATAACGGAAGATTCCCTGTGTTGGGGTGTTCATCCAGAGACTGACTCTCTCACAGTACTTTGGGCATTGATGGCTTGACCATGGCACTATTTATTTTTATACTAACTGGATTTTCTCCCTGCTAGCCCTGATCTGTTGAGGGCAGAAAATCCACATGGGTTCCCAGCAAGATTCATGGCAATACTTTTTAATCTTTTTAATCTTTAATCTAACTGTTATGTCTGGGCGGATGGGCGCAATAACAGAGACGAGACCTCGGATAGTAACTTCAACTCTTTATTAGTGACTTCTGATCAGAGCGAAAAAGCCTGGCTGCAGCAGCTCATTTTATAGAGCTCGCTGCTGCTAAAGCATCCAATGACAAGGATTTAAGCTTGCTGTGCTTGGGTTGCCCAATCGCGGCAGCCCGTTAACCAGCCAATTGGATTAGCCCGGAGCGACCAATCACAACCTGCTGTTAGCGGACCAATCAGGTTTGCAGGATTATGAGCCTGCTAGTCCGGAACACTAACTTTCTTTGGATTTCCCAAAAATTTGTGGCAGTTTGGACAAGGCTGGGACAGCGGGTGTGGGATCTATCCTGGGACAGCGGGTGTGGGATCTATCCTGGGACAGCGGGTGTGAGATCAGTGACAAAGGAAAGTGTGTTAGACCATTGCTAACATTCACTACCCACCTCTCACAGCTTAATAGGAAGGACATGATTATACTGGTTGGAAAAAGGACCTGGTGGCTACAGTCTATGCCACCAAATATATTTGCCCATTACAGGTAGTCTTCAACTTACAACCACAATTGAGCCCAAAATTTCTGTTGCTAAGTGAGACATTTGTTGAGTGAATTTTGTCCCATTTTACAATCTTTCTTGCCACCATTGTTAAGTGAATCATTACAATTGTTAAGTAACATGGCTGTTACTGGCTTCCCCATTGATTTTTCTTGTCAGAAGTTCTCAAAAGGTGATCTTATGACCCCAGAACACTGTCATAAATATGAGTCAATTGCCAAGCGTGTGAATTTTGAATGCATGGCCATGGAGAATGCTGCAATGGTTATAAGATGAAAAATGGTCATAAGCCACTTTTTCAGTGCTGCTGTAACTTCAAACCAGAGGTGGTATTCAGCAGGTTCTGACAAGTTCTGGAGAACCGGTAGCAGAATTTTTGAGTAGTTTGGAGAACCAGCAAATGCCACCTCTGACTGGTCCCGCCCCCATCTATTCTCTGCCTCCTGAGTCCCAACTGATTGGCTGGGTCTTCTTTTGTTGCCCTGCACAGGAGAATGGATCTGGAAAGCAAGTTAATGGGTTGCGGAGGGAATGGGGATTTTACAGTATCCTTCCCCTGCCATGCCCACCAAGCCATGCCCACAGAAGCGGTAGTAAAAAAAATTGAATCTCACCACCGCTTCAAACTATTACTAAACAAACTGTTGTAAATCGATGACTATCTGTATTGGGCTTGCTGCAAATGTCAGTTCATGCATCTATGGGACTATGTTGGGAGAAGACAGGGCAAAGCAGGGAGGACACCTGTGAAGATGTGGATCTAAAAATCAAGATAGTGTCTATGACTATGCAATTGAAGCCACACTGTTTTTTTTCCCCTTCTGCATGTTGTGATATATGTCATCTGCTGTGCTAATTATTCCATGTATCCCTACCCCAACAGAATGATCCATCATTTTAGAATATAAAGACTGATTTGGAAAGGAAGAATGGATACAAAGTGGTTGCTGAAGAATGAACATTGAATAAACTCAAAAACCAGAGCCAGGCTGATGGTTTATCCACTTTATTATATTTTTTGTCAAGAAAACAACTTCCAAATAATTTACTGATTTCCGAATCTGTATATACTGAACAGTGCAATACATAAACATGAGATAATGCACTTCTTCAAAAAAACATCAAGTCCAAGCCATGTGGTAGCTTGTTCTCAAGTTTAACATACAACAGAATATGTACCAGCTACAGGTCTAGTGCCCAGAGAAAGCTTAATTATAAAAGCTGGTTACAATGGTTTGCCAATCATATTGGAATAGTTAATTTCAAACTGCTCAAAACAAATTTGTTTTGTGGTTGCTGGGCTATTTAGGTGGCTATTTAGAGCAACAGAACATGGAAAGCAATACAATCAAAAGCATGATGTATTTGAGTAAAATTACATGTGTTTCTTACCCTAAATACTGTGGCACTGCACAAAAACCTCTACATTAAAAAAAACCACTCTCTGATCTGGTCCAGTGCAGAACTGCAGAATAGACTGTGAAATGTTTGCAATCGAAAATATGTGCTGCAACTATTTGCAGGTTAAGTAGAAAAAGAATATTCTTAAAAGTGCAAAACAAATTTACAATGTTTCATTTTGGTTTCTCCACTTTATTGAGAGGGCTAAATTGATGTGTAATGAGCAAATCCGTGGATTCCCAAAAAACAAAGGCAATATGAAAATTATAAATATAAAGAAAATTATAAATATAAAGAAATGTCAAAAAGTGCTGCATTTTTCATAAAGCAGCAAGCCAAGATAGAAGCTAGGAAGGCTGATTTTGAGAACCTGTACTTGAGATGTGTACCATGGAAGCCTGTGTTTTGTTCATTTCCACCAGGTTGAATCATTCATTACTTGCCCCGAAAAGTGACATTGAAAAGCAGATAGCCAGAATCTGCAAAGACGAAGTCAGGAAAGCAAAGGCTCATAACGAACAAAGACTTGCAACAAAAGTCAAAAATAATAATAAAAAAGTTTCTTCCAACACATAAGTAACAAGAAAAAAATCAAGGAAACAGTCGGTCCACTAAAGAGAGAAGACAGAAAGGAAGTAACAGGCAACAGAGAAAAAGCAGAACTGCTTAACTCATTCTTTGCATCAGAGGTGCTATTCAACCGGTTCGCACCTATTTGGGTGAACCGGTAGCAGTTATTTAGCATGGGTCGCCGAACCGGTGGCAATCCCTGGCTGGCCACGCCCCCAACGCAGTCACCCAGTCACTCACTTGCGATCACTCTCCTAGCTTTCCGTTCCCCACGTTCTCTTTCTCCCTGGGGAAAAGGAAGAAAGGCATGGATGCTGCAAATATCACTTTCCCCTGAAGTGTCTGGAGTGAGAAAGAGTGCGGTCTGACAGAGGGAGTGGGGGAATCCACTCAAGCCTTGGAGAAATTTGAAGGAGCTGCTTCCAAAATGCTTGTCTGTTAAGTGCTCTGTGTGTGTGTGTGTGTGTGTGTGATAGAGAGAGAGAGAGAGGGAGGGAGGGAGGGAGGGAGGGAGGGAGAGAGAGAGAGAAACAAAGAAAGAAAGAAGGTAGAGAAAGAAAGAAAAAAATAGGAAGAGAGAGAGAGATAAAACTCTGTGCTATTATTTTTAATTGTTCCATTATTTATCATATGTTAATATTTTACACTCTACACCTAGAGTGATTTTTCTGCCTTTCTTTTGCCCAGGGCTACCACATATTTTTCAGGGTTTACATGCATTCAATGTCAATAGTCCAGAGCATAAAATACACATGTGTTTAACAAGAGTTGAAAGGGATCTTGGAGGTCTTCTAGTCCAACCCCCAGCTCAGGCAACAAAACTGAGGATGCCAAACTCTGAGTAGAAATCCTGGGAAAGGTGTCAGAATAATACTTAGAAGGGACCTTGGGGTGAACCCGATACCGTTTCAGAGAAATGGCTGTTCAGTCTTTTCTTAAAAACTTCCAGCGATTGAGCACCCAGAACTTCTGGAGACAGGCAGTTCCACTGGTTAATTGTTCTCACTGTCTGGAAGTTTCTCCTTAGTTTTAGGTTGCTTCTCTCTGTTCAGTTTCCATCCATTGCTTCTTGTTTGCATTCTGCTTCTTTGGAAAATACATTGTCCCCCTTTCTTTGTGGCAGCCCCTTAAAAGCCTGTTGCCAATCACACTCTTGAGTAAAGCATGTAAGCCATTTCCTCCTTTCAGCGGTGCATGAAAGTACATCTATAGTATGCAGATAATGAAGTAAAAAAAGGTGAACAACATTTTTACAAAACTATAGATAAGTTGAGGTTGGGTGACAATGGCTGGGAGGGGAGGAGCCAGGTGAGGCACCCCTTGATGTGAGTGCCACGCCCACCCAGTCACATGACCACCAAGCCACACCCACCCAGTCACATGACCACAAGCCATGCCCACCAAATAAGCCACGCCCCCAGAACCGGTAGTAAAATTTTGAATTCCACCACTGCTTTGCATCCGTCTTCACGCAAAAGAAACTATAGCTCAACCCATCAAAAACATAACTATAAAAGACAGACCAGAAATAAAAGTTAAAATAAGCAAAAAAATAGTAAGAGAACACTTGTCTGATCTTGAACACAAATCACCGGGGCCTGATAGATTACATCCAAAAGTTTTAAAGGAGCTGGCAGAGGTCATCTCAGAACCACTGCACCTTATCTTTCAAAAATCCTGGAATACCGGGGAACTATCAGAGGACTGGAAAAGAGCTGATGTGGTTCCCATCTTCAAAAAAGGGAAAAAAAGCAGACCCAGGAAATTATAGACCAATCAGCCTAACATCAATACCTGGGAAGATACTGGAAAAAATAATTATAAAAAACAGAACTGCCAACATCTAGAAACAAGTAAAGTAATAACTGGCAGTCAGCACGGGTTTGTTAAAAACAGATCATGCCAAACCAATCTTATTTCATTCTTCAACACAGTGAGTAAATTAGTAGACCAGAGAAATACTGTGGACAAAATATATTTAGATTTCAGCAAGGCATTTGACAAAGTAGACCACAACCTACTTCTTGGTAAGCTAGAAAAAAATGGAATAGATAGCACCACCACTAGATGGACTCGCAACTGGCTGGCAAACCATACCCAAAGAGTAGTCCTTAATGAGTCTAAGTCTACATGGAGGGAAGTAAGCAGTGGGGTGCCACAAGGTTCCGTCTTAGGCCCAGTACTCTTCAATATCTTTATTAATGACTTAGATGAGGGAATAGAAGGGGACTTACCAAATTTGCAGGTGATACTAAGCTGGCAGGAATAGCTAGCACCCAAGGAGATAGGCTCAAGATCCAGATGGATCTTGACAAATTAGAACACTGGGGGCGTATCTAACAAAATGAAATTCAATGTAGAGAAAAGTAAGGTCCTACACTTAGGCAAGAAAAACCAAAAGTACACATTATAGACTGGGTGAAACCAAGCTCAATAGCAGTAACTGTGAGAGGGATCTTGGAGTCTTAGTGTACAACCAGCTAAATATGAGCCAGCAATGTGCAGCAGCCTCCAAAAAAGCTAATGCAATCCTAAGTTGTATTAACAGAGGGATACAGTCAAGATCAAGGGAAGTACTAATACCACTCTATAAAGCCTTAGTAAGACCACACCTAGAGTACTGCATCCAGTTTTGTTCACCATACTATAAAAAAGATGTTGAGACTCTATAAAAAGTACAGAGAAGAGCAACCAGGATGATTAGGGGACTGGAAACTAAAACATATGAAGAATGGTTACAGGAACCAGGCATTGCCCAGTTCTAGTGAAGAGAAGGACCAGGGGAGACATGATAGCAGTCTTCCAATATTTGGAAGCATTTTCTAAAGCACCTGTAGGCCAGACAAGCAATAATGGATGGAACCTGAACAAGGAGAGATTTAACTTGGAAATGAGGAGAAACTTTCTGACAGTGAGAACAATCAATCAATGGAACAACTTGCCCTCGGAAGTTGTGGGAGCATCATCCCTTGAGACTTTCAAGAAGAAATTGGACTGTCATTTGTCAAAAATTGTGTAGGGTCTCCCGCTTGGGTGGGGAGTTGGACTAGATGACTTACAAGGTCCCTTCCAACTATGATTATCTGATTATGTTGCTCCAAGCAGACTCAAAACTCAATGCTCATCTAAAAAGAAGATGCCAAGGCTGAAATATGCCCCTTCTCCCAAGCAAGGAAGCATTTGGTCATTTCTCTGTTTGAAAAATACTGCATTTTTTTAAAAAATAAATAACCTGGATTGATTTGGATTAATGTAAAAACCTTTCTTTACATTTAAAAACTTTGAATGAGAAAAAAAATCAGTCAGAAATGCAAGCCCTGTGGCAGGATAGGTGGTTGATAAATAAATTTAACAGATTTATAATAAATAAATAAATACTGCATTTAAACAAAAGCAGGTAACTAAGAAGATAAAAAAATGAATACAGATATTCCTCGACCTTGCAGAGTCATAAGTTTACTTAAAGATAAATCTAGATAATTCTAGATCCTCTCCAGTAAAAATATTAAAATCTTTTTTATTAATTTGCTCATATGCTGTTTTTTTCATTTGGCAACAGTATCAAAATAGTTACAGATATAATAAAATATTTCCATTTGCATATAGAGGCTATGACAGCAGGCATTTTCTATGCTTTATAATGATACTGTATTAGAATTTCTAGAGGACTCATTGAACATACTTTTCAGAATTATATGTAGATTATCATGGTTTTTTTCCCCAGTGAGGGCTCATCCACCAAGTTGTTAATTCAATTAATTTCAAGTCTGAGCATTGTACTTGCAAGCAAACTAAGAGCTGAAAATTAGATACTGATTTACACTTCTGCCCAGTCAAAAAGGGAACTGCATTGCCTTAAAAATATCCACCTATCCTCCTTTTCAAGGCAAATGTGAAAATGAGTTTGGACAAATCCATTTGATCCACCTTGCAATTCTTGGAGAAAGGCTGGGAGACAAATGGGAGATAAAAGAGAGGTTTTCATTCTCTTGCTATTTCAACCTGGGCTGGAGCATAATGGATGTTGTCAGCTGTTCCACTGATGGAGCTTGTGCTTAGCTACTGCCAATTTTCTTTTTTTAAAATGCTTGTTAACAAAGCATGTGCCTGGGAATAATCTTGAAGGTTTAAATAATAAACAAATATCTGAAAGGGAAAGAAAATTTATAGCTTGCCTTCCAATGCTGCCTATATGCTGATTTTTAAAGTGTCATATTTTGGGCAGATTTAAATAGATCAACAAATTTGGTGAAATTTGAAAGCAACTCATGACATGAGGTAAATCAAGTTTCGGCAACCTCAAATGTATCATTTTTATTATGTGATTAACAGGATGTTTAGAAAAGAATGGCAGGATGTTAAAACTATTATAATCTCATACACATTGTGCACCTCACAACCTCATTTCAATGACAGCACAATTACTGTTAACACTGGTTTTCCTTCTTCTGACAGAAAAGTAATTTTTTTGTTGCTGACATTATAAAAGTAGAGGAGCAGAATAATTGGCTACTTATCCAAGCTTCTATGTATTAAATCATTTTATAATTCACGGGAAAGCTTGCTATTAATCCTTCTGGCAAGGCTATAAATGAAACAACAGAGACATCTTCTGGTGAAAGCTAAAACTGGGGTAGGAGATAACCCTGTTTGCTAATGGTAGTAGGATGTGTTATATGAAAAAACAGCTCCCTGAAGAAGTCTACAGCAGCGGCCTGCAAACTTTTGGGCACCAGGGATTGGTTCCATGGAGAGAGGTTTTTCCATGGACTGAAGGGGGAGGCATGGTTTTGTGTGCTGACTGAATTCCATGGATAGAGCTTCACTTGTTTGTGTGGCCTGGTTTCTGGCACACCACGGACTAGTCCTGACATGGGCTGGAGGTTGGAGATCCTTGGTCTATAGAACTGTCAGCCAACCAGACCAATTAACTAAGATGGGCAGCTATAGAAATTGAATAAATAATAAATAAATAATGCTGGGAAGGGTTGGAGGAAAGAGAAGAAGTCAACCTAACAAGTGGATGGGCTGAATTATACAGCTGTTGGTTGGGGACAGTTGGAAGATTTGACAACCCATTTGGGAACAGGTCTTCCTGAAGCTAATCTGTCTATGACATGGTTGCTAATGGTCAACACCAATTAGAGCAGGGGTCTTCAAACTTGACAGCTTTAAGACTTGTGAACT
The DNA here is from genome assembly GCA_004319985.1 of Emydocephalus ijimae. NCBI lineage: Eukaryota > Metazoa > Chordata > Lepidosauria > Squamata > Elapidae > Emydocephalus > Emydocephalus ijimae. The sequence continues at coordinate 3,458 of BHEV01009893.1, read as the reverse complement.
TCAACTCCCAGAATCCCTCCTCCAGTTGTGTTAGCTCAGGAATTCTAGGAGTTGAAGTCCACAAGTCTTAAAGCTGTCAAGTTTGAATACCCTTGAATTAGAGGGTACATAATTAATCAAAAACAATGAAGTTAGCAATTGTAAGTTGGCTTTGGAACTACATTTTGCCTGGCAGGGCCTGACACAGCTGATGCAAATATGCTACTATTATATTAAGGTTTGAGTAGGATCAACCTCAAGCTGGGTAACCAACCAAAAATTTAAAAATACCTTTAACATCTGTGACATACTTTATACATTTTTGTCAGGGCTGAAGAGAAAAATGCATAGATATTTCTTGAGAACTCAAGAGTTCCAAACAATTTTCTGGTAATCTTATACTTGATGAAATCTATTAACAGGAGTATATTTCTTGGCTTCAGCTTTCACAGGGGCATTTAAACTTGCTTTGTTCTTTGCACAATGAAAATATAGCTCACTATCAGCACAAACAGAGAAAAATAGTAAATTTACCCTTACTTTTGAATTTAGGGCTTGCATGTATTTGGGATTTACATATAACATTAAGGTTATACATACATCATCAATGGCCTCTTTCCTTATCTCTAATTAATATAATATGAGTGACCTGATGAAAGAGGTTTTTAACATGTGAAAATTAATTTTTTTTATAATGGTTGCGAAGATTTGGAACTCTTTAACTTCCAGGGATATCTACCAGGGAAGAGATGCAGCCATGTCCATATGTTCAAAGCCCTGCCCTTTTTAAATAAAAGAATATAAAATATATAATATTTGTACATACTAAATGATTTGAATTTCAATTGTGTGGCTGTGGCTCTCATCTTGGCTATACCTGTTGACACCCTAATCAATTTCCCTAGTGTTCTATAAGGTTCATTCCAGATCTAACTCAGGACATCCTTTCATGTTCTATTCATGTTCTTTATTATCCTGGGAATTATAACAACATCTGAAAGTCCAGAGATTCCACAATCTGATCATATCTTCTCCCTTTTTGCAGGCAGAGGCAACTTGTATCTCACAAATGCTGTGCCGACCTCCAGCACCCATTGATTGCAAGAATTCTGAAGCAAAACAACTTGATTTTGGTGACACAATTTTAACCTTGATGGGGTATTTGGAGATGTAGGGATGGAATCATGGGAGCAGTTTACTTTCTTTCTTTTTTTTTAATAAGACAAGTTTTATTAATTTTAAAGACAAACAAAACATCATTAAACATTGAACACATAAAACCTCTTTCCATTATGAATTTTTACAAGGCAGGCAACACATTATTTTATACAACATAATTCTAATTTATCCCATTTCCATATGGACACATAAATATCTTTTTGCAAATTTCTCATTATTTCTCTTTATTCTTATTCAATTACATTTCTTTTCTATATTTATCCATTTTATAGTCATCATATTCATATTTCCCTCTGATTGTTTACAATTATTCTCATCTGACATTCCTCCAAGGTTTTATTAATTCTCAAACAAATATAAACACACAAGACACAAAAACATAAAACTTCTTTCAAGAAAGTGTTGGCCCCAGATTACCTCTCTTTATACGGACTTCAATTAAATTCATGCTCATCTTATATACCATTACCTATCTTATTTACCATTCTATATCTTCTATATAACTTCTCCCCACTTTTCACTCTTCTTAATTCTATTTTATTTATTTCATCTTAATTTAAATCATTATAGTTGTATCTTTTGTCCATTCTTTTCCAATTATCCATTTATCTCATTCCCTATAATAATAATGAAAAAGATTTCTCCTGAAATCACTAATCGAAGTATGATGCCTTTCTATCGTTCCCCTAAATTGACATTTAAAATAACACCTAGTTCCCAATCTGATTCTGCTTAGTACATTCTACCTACTAGATTTTAAGAAAAAGAAAAAATAGTAAATCTATAAAATAATTAAATACATAATTAAATATTAAATCTTGTAACATTCCAATTATCTATTTCAAAGACAAATGCTGCAATAATAAGTTTATAATAACATGAACGCAATAGTCAATTAAACTCTATAATTGAACTAAATATTTTAAACATTCCCTTTAATATTTTATTAAATTTTAAAATCTATCATTATTAAGCATTTTAGTATTTTAATCTTTTATTAGATCTTATAAAATTCTAATTTTCTATTTCTAATACAAATACTACAATACTATCTTATGTACCTTGCAGAATCTTTTTTTTTTTTTAAATTATACATTACCCTTTATCCCTAAAAATTTTTTGCTTTTTCCCATCTTGTTTCAAACCTTTGTGGCTATTTTCCCCCTTTTCCCTTTCTTTCTTATCCCACCTGGTCTTTTTACCCCCCCCCTCCTAACCTCCGCCTTTTTAGCTTCCCCTCTCTGTTGTATTCCTCTTTTCTTTTGCTTTCTAACATTGTATTGATTTTGCATCTTATTTTTTGTGGGAATAAACTTTGACTTCAGTATTGGGTAATGATTAGTCTAAGACCTTATACGTACATGTCTGCCTAAGGGTCACTGAGATAAAGCAAGTAAATTAAAAGCAAACACCAAAAACATTTAAGCAGCTCAGACGACTGCAAACAATTCTGTGTACTATATGTAATTATTTTAATCCACAATGTGAATACTTACTATGTACAAAATTCTCAATAAAAGGGAGCACTAGAATTTGCTCTGGGCTCCCATCACGAGTACACCAGCCTGTGTCTCATTCTTTCCATGGGAGACCACCACAAGTGGTGAACCCGACGTAATCCACTGCAGGTGGTACGTGTCCGGACCTCTGTGTTTCCTCACCTGGAATAGGTAAAGTACGTACTTAACTATTGCTGGACAATAGGATTTTTTCAGGGAACATGGGGAGAAAACTCTCTCAACCACAGGAACGGCATGTTAGTGAGCTGCTGAAGTTAGTCAGGACAAACTTCTTTATCTTTATACCCTCTGGGGGGGAGCAAATAGTTCTTTCAAAAGATAATGTGAGAGAGCTGGTGCAAGAGATCTGGCGGCAATGTCCCTGGTATCCAGAGAAAGGCTCTTTAAAGTTAGACACATGGAGGAGAATTGGAACTATCCTTCATGAAGAGCCACGGGCAACAGCTGAAATTTTGATATATTGGAAGGTTGTTATGACTGCTTTAGAGACCCAGCAACAACCTCTTTTAAAAACTTTAGTAGAACCTCCTCCTTATAAAGGAATTGTATTGCACCCTCCTACCCCAAAACTGGAGTGTGCTTTATCATTTCCAACAGCGCCTATGCCTGTGGATGATAAAATCCAACCAAAAATGGGAAAAGTTCAAGCATTGATGCATCAGGCTTTCAATGAGGGGAAATTAGAGCCTGGTGAGATTCCCCAGATGAATTTGTTTCCAGCCAATAGGCAAGTGGATGCTCAAGGCAATCTGCAGACTGAATGGGTTCCGATTCCTTTAG
>BHEV01009888.1:0-32001 GCA_004319985.1 Emydocephalus ijimae | reverse complement strand
GTTTGATGGGTGTTACGATTGGGGTTTCCCAAGGAGCATGGTCTGTTGGTTCTAAAACACCCTGGGCTATTAATTTATCAAGCTGCTCGTCAAAGNTGCCTAGTTTGTCTGCAAAGACGTCCTGGAATTCCTGGACGAGGGCCTCCTCCCAGTCGTCGCTTCTGGTTTGGTGAATGCCGGCTACCTCGATCCCGAGTGGGGTGAACCATTGAAGGCCTAACAAGCTAGGCCAATCACGGTCGACAATGGACAATGGTAAAGATGCAGTACGATTGCTAGGGATAACATTGTTTACCCTAACTGGTTTAGGTAAAATAATAAATAAGTTATCATGGTTTGTTGGTTAAAGTGTGTGTAACTTTAACTGCAAGAATGTAATTAAGGGTGTGGTTGTAAAAGCACCATAAAAGGAGCAAGACAACGGCAGCTTGCTCTCTGGCTTAATGTTCCCTAATTACTGGATGGATTGATGACTGCGTTTTTTTTCCCTACTGGAACGGGAGAGAGAAAGGAGTGTTGATTCTTCTCAACGGTGAGAAGAGATAATACGGACTGATGTAAGTGAACTGTCATTGAATACACAACACGGACTTTGCAAATTGAGAATCCCTGAATGGACTGACTGAAATGATACATGACTAATGGACTGTTTTTTGACTATGCTATAACTCTTAAATGGAATAAACTATATTTTTGACAGCACAAGCGTATCTGCTTTTTACTGAGTGTTAACTAACATACAAACTTATCTCACACATTTACCTGTCTGCCTAACTGACTAACGCTGCACATTCTGTTTAGCGTGTTTCCTTAACATTGGTTGGGGGACAGAGGCTTAACAATGATTTTTGAATGAGACCTGGACTAGGCTGGATCCAACGACCGGAATTCGGTTTCCCTGATAATCCTTGAGTATGATTCTTTGGGTTCTGAGGTCTTGCCGCCGGATGGCAGGGATTAATTGTTTAAGGGTCTTCCAGGAAACCATCAAGAGGGACGATCCTGAATCGCTTCCATCACGCAGGGCTGGTTTTCGATGGTGACCTTCACTCGGATCTTCTTTGCATCTAGTGATGAGGCGTGACCAATTGTAATGGTTTGGTGTGCCTCTTCTCATTTCGTTGAATTGGCCAGTGGTTTATTTCTGTAGGAGTGGTTGTTCCATTGGTGGTTCAAATGTTCCTGCCTCACAGGACGATTCCCTGTGGTTTGGCAGTAGTTGTTCCCCCTCTGAAGTGGGCTGGATCCTTGCTTGCTTCTACAGACCTTTCCGATGTGGCCTCTTTTCCCACAAAAATGGCAGAGCACGTCGAGGAATTTGCAGTCTGATCGCGGGTGGTTTACCCCACAGCCTGCGCATTGGTGCTGTAGTCTTTGATTACGCTGGTGGCGTTGGTCACGTTCAGACCGGAGCCGGTTGACCTCCTCCTCATCACTTTCTGATGACGATTCGAGTTCCTCGTGGTGAGTTGCCATTGTGTGTCTCTCTAGGCGAGGTGAGGTTTCACTGGCGAGTTGGCAGAGCGGTGCGTTGGTGCGGCGCATTCGGGCAGCCGACTTCCTGGTTGCTTCTGCTGCAGTAGCATCAGCGATGGCATCTGCAAGGATGATGTTGCCTTTCGCCATCAGCTTACTCTGCACATGTGGTGCATCTAATCCCAGAATTATTCGGTTTCTCAAAGCTTCTTCGAGGTCGGCGAACCCACAGAGGACTCCCAGGTTCCGGAGATCCGTGATGAAATCTGCAACGCTCTCTCCTTTCTGCTGGTCTCTCTGGTAAAATTCATGTCTTGTTTGTCTATGTTCATTTTATTGAGAATTAATAAAATTTTGGAAGAATGTTGGAAGAGAACATATGAAATTGTAAATAAGACAGATGAAAGTATAAGTACAATGAATAAAAAGATATAGAAATTTAGGTAAAAGAAATATAATTCAATAGAAATAAAGGGAGAAATAGTGAGAAGTTGGAAAAAGTGTAATAAGATATGAAGTTGAACAAATAAGAATATGGAAATGTGATAATCTGGAACTATGCTGTACTCAAATAAGATGTTTTATTTGTTTTGTTAAAACTCAATAAGCAGTTTTTAGAAAAGATGTTTTATGTTCATGCTTTATGCTTTGTTTGTTTGTGTATTGTCTTTGAAAACTGATAAAATTTGTTTTTTTTTTAAAAAAAAAATTCTATCACAATTACTGTTTGAAATGATGAGTTGACAGAATCCTATATGATAGAATGAGTTGAATTATTTGTTCTTGTAGACTATGTGTATATGTGCATACACCAGTGTGATGTTAAAGTAAAAAGAACAACAACCTAGAAGTACAAGGTGTGAACTGCAACAGAACCATTGTCCCACTGATATTCAGGTTTCTTATATTTGTAGAAAGTTGCTTTCTTTTTAAATAAGTTAGGAAGACCATTAAACTATTGCCTCCCTAACTCATCACACAAAGGGATACCAATACATTTTTCAATCTCATGCTTTCCCATATTTGAAAATGCATCTCTTTATCAGAACAGCTCTCAGCTTCTGTTTTATTTAAAAATGAAATGAGTTTCAGTTTCCTTTAAATGTTTGGTTCATCTAAGTAGCAACCTGCATTTTATCTCTGCAGATCAGACTCATGAAATGAGTTTCAGTTTCCTTTAAATGTTTGATTCACCAAAGTAACAACCTGCATTTTACCTCTGCAGATCAGATTCAGCTATATATGCTTCTAAGAAGTCACCTGATTTAACAGTCTGAGTTTTGCTCCTGAAATCAGCACGTAAAATTCATGTTTTCGGACAAGCGTTGGTACGGTAGGTGCATAGTGGGCCCGTAGGAGGGGCTCGAGGACGCCCCAGTCCATGGATTTCACCTCAGCCAGTTTCGCCAGTGCCTTGGCCATCTTAAAAACGGCAGGACCGTATTGGGTCAGGAATACCGCTCACTTTTTTCCCGTAGTGGCATCCTTCAAGTTGTTGTCTCCAGAAACTTCTGGAACCGGTCTATGTACGAGTCCCAGTCTTCTTGTGCCGGGTCAAATGGAGGGGTGGTATGGTGCCTCTGGACATGGTTTCCGCTGTCGATGTGCCTTTAGCCACGTGCTCTGTTTGGTGCTCTATAGTGTTCAGTCAGCTCTGACGTCTCCGTATCCCACCTTCGTCGCCAGTGTTAAGTTCTGCGCATGGGTGCAAGGGACAGAGACGAGGCAGTGAACAGTGAACTTCAACTCTTTATTAATCATTCTGAACAGAGCAAAAACCTAGGGCAGCAGCAGCCCTTTTATAGGGCAGGCTGCTGATCTAGTAACCAATGAGAAACGTGGAGTGTTAACCCCTTGAACCAATGAGAGTGGCTCATTAACAGCCAATCAGATTCTCCTGAACGGACCAATCTGATATCGCTATTATCGGCCAATCAGAAGTGCAGGATTAGAACCCTGCTTTTTCTAAAGGTTTGATAAAACTTTATTTAAGCGTTTTATTAGTTCATAACAGCTTCAGTGTAGTGGAGTTATGTGCTACAATAGGCAACATCAGTAACACCATCACAGTCCTAAGTTAAACTTAGAAACATCCTCTGTTCAACAAACAAATAAATAATTCTAAAATCTAAAAGAAAAAAAAATAATTCTGAAAAGGTTTGAGACAAACATGGTCTTCTTTCAAGGGGGAAAAAATAAGCAAATTAAACCATGGGGTTTAGCTTAGTATTGTTTATGATAAGTCTTCTACATGTATCATCACTCTGGGGTTTACCATTGAAAAGGCCATGTTCTGTAAAACTCCATGCATTTTATTAACATGCCAGACATGTGAATTAAAAAAAAAAATCCAGATATGCCACCTGCTGTATGAGTATGCAGTATAATTTCCTGCAGTTTGATATATTGCTGTACAGGAAGTTCATGCAGCTGCAAAGTCTGTGAAGGATGGAAGGTGGTTTTTCATGCCAGGTTTTATGCAGAGGACAACTGTATATTAATTCCTACAATTCTGCATGTATTGCTGAGAAATCCACTCTCTTAAGATACTGGGCAAACTGCTGCTATGATGCCAGGAAAAAAATAAACCAAATTGTTCAAGATTTCCTTATTATAAATGTATAAAAACTCCAGCACTAAAGACTCTTAACTGTTCAGTGAGGCACTACTTTGCTGTGCTTGTTTCAAGTACAGCTACCTCTGAAAGTAGATAATTCTGCCTCATTTCTGAAGGGCAATATCACTAACTCAGCCACTACTTGTCATGATTAGAAAGACTTCTGTGCAGATACTTTGGGGAACAATTGGCACCTATTGTTCAGATGTAACATAGAAGTCCAGAATGGGACAACTTGGCAGGGCCAGCTTAGCATGGCCAGCTCACCTCACCAGCTCACCAGCTCACCACTGCCAAGTCGCCTCAGTCTACCTCATGTTCCACTAACTCTTTTAGAAGGCATGTCTATATGTCATTGTTTCTCACTGTCAGAGGAGGAAGTGTTAGGATGGCTTTAGTTGTTTCAGTCTGATATTTTCCCTCTTATTCCAATTTCAAATGTTGTATGAAACCAGTGTATTAATGCACATAGAAGTGATAGTTAGAAATGTTAAGTTCCATTTGACAATCTTGTGCTTGTTCATACTCTTCCTTTTTTCTTTAGGATGTTGAATATTTCAAAGTGGGAAGAGCATAATTGATCTTTTCGGATTAAAGGAGAAAAAAAAGTCTCGGACCAAACCAAGATATCTTTGTATTTATTTTTATAAAGCTATGTCCTCTAAAGAGGGAGCAGCACAATTAGTACAATTTACCAGATTCACAGGAAAGAAGTAATATCTACAGAATTATGAGAAGCTAAATTGGTTATTTGGCATGGCTTGGTGGATGTGGCAGGGAAAGGATACTGTAAAATCTCCAATCAGAGGTGGTATTTGCCGGTTCTCCGAACTACTCAAAATTTCCGCTACCGGTTCTCCAGAACTGGCCAGAACCTGCTAAATACCACCTCTGGCCTGTTCCCCAGTTCACTAGCAATGTAAAAGAAAGCAAAACACTAACAAATAGACTATGGCAAAAGAGGAAGTGAATTTTATTTTAAACAATATATGACATGTCAGTGTATAAATAAACCAAGTACATTTTTTAAATGTAGGATCTATTAGTGCTGCTGTTGTAAACATTGTTTTTAATCATTCTTTTTTGTCCTGCTTACTTCACACTTGATAAATTCTCACCAGTGGAACTCTACCATCATTGGATTTCATCTTAACTAAGCCTTCTGTTGCTATGAAAACCCCCAAATATTAGGGAGCTGCAGTGTATTGAAGCAGAAAAACTCATGGTATCCTGTCATTGGGATTGTTCCAGTTGGCTTATTGACTCTCCTGGCATTGTCTACATTTATGAAGAAGGTTATTTGATTTTTTCCTATTTTCAGGCATTTTTCCTTCTTTTGTTGAAATGGGTTATCACTTTTGTACCAATGTTTGTTTGTTTTTTTCCAAAAAAATTATTAATTTTTAAAAAACAAACATATACAAACAAAATACAAAACATAATACAAAACACCTCTTCGTACAGACATAAATTCAAGTTCATGCTCACTTTTATATACCATTCCATATCTTATTACCATTCTACATTTTCTATATAGCTTCTCCCCTCTTTTCACTCTCTTAATTCTATTTTATTTATTTCATCTCAATTTAAATCATTATAGTTATATCTTTTGTCTGTCCCGTTTCAGCTGTCTATTATCTTTTCTCATTAACACAAAATTTCTCCTGTAATCACTGATTGGAGTATGACGCCTTTATATCTTTCCCCTAAACTTAACACTTAAAATAACACATAACTTTCATGCAGATTCTGCTTAGTACATTCTAAAGCTACGCACTATATTTTAAGAAAAGAAAAAAATTATAAATATATAATATTATTAAAACAACAATCCATACCAATTGAACTCTATCATTAAAATTAATATTCATTTAAATCTTAAACATTTTATACATTCCTTTTCAAATAGGTATCATGCTTCTATGGGAACATTTACAAATTTTGCATAGTTACTTCCCCCCATTTCACTTATATTTTAAAACATTATGTAATTAAAATGTTCCCATTCCTTCTTAATTCAATTCTCTCATATTTCATTTCATTTATTTTGTTCAAAAAAGAAGAAAATTTGACTAAATTACATTGAATATTTGTCCCATTTTATAATCATATGTTGTTCCAAACTTTCTAATATTATTTCTAATACAAATACAACAATACAGTCTTATGTACTTTTGCAGAATCTCTTTTTCAGTTATATTTTTACCCATTATCTCTAAATAAGGCCTGTTTCTTTACATCTTCTTTCAAACATTTGTAGCTTCTCTTCCCTTCCTTGCTCCCTTGCTTCTCCACTCTACCCTTTTTACCCACTTGTCTCTTCATCTCCATTTCCCTCTTCTGTATTCCTCTTTTCTGTTGCTTTCTGACATTATATCTACTTTTCACTTTATTTTTCCCTTTTTTGGTTGTTTTTTTAGGTCTTAAATTCTCCATTCTCTTTCCCCCCTTTCCCCTTTCTTCCCCAGATAAAATTACTTGTTCTTTAAAGATGGCTTCTTCTTTGTCCCAATCTTCTTGTTCTTGTAGTTTCTCATAAGTAGGGATCACCATTTCTAAAGAATGAAAAATGGAGCCAAAAGAGCCCTTCCCTTCTTGTTCCTCTTCTTTATATTTTTTGAATTCCATTTTCAGTTCATCCACAAGTGATACCATTATAAAAAAAATTTAAACAACCACCCAAATGTTTTTAATCCTTCAAATATAATTTCCAAAAGTCCCAAAATCCTCTCCCTTCCCATTTACAGCAAAAAAAAAAAAAAGTTTTTTCAATGTTCAGAAATCTTTATTGTCCCCTTGGCTTTAATTTTCCAGTTTAATTACCTGCTGATGCCAAAGCAGGTTTTTCCGATTTCTCATTCATCTGCTGTCACCGTAAGGAAAGAGAGTGAGAAAAAACAAACTTTCCCTTTTCATTTTCATTCGCTGCTTCCGGATCTTCTTTGGGAGCGATGTATCTTTTTTTAAATTTAAATTCCAGGAAATCTTGAATGTTGTTTCTTATCCTGGTCAGCCAAAACTTTCACTTCTTAACGTCCTTCTGCACATTCTTTTCCGGATGAGTGCTTCTTTGTGGCAGCCATTTCTGACCACCGCTCTTTACCGCCTTCGGAAAAGGGAGTTAAGCCAGCTGGGGAGGGGAGGTGTGGCTCCCCTCAAACCCTACCAGGTCTCCCCTGTCTTCAGCCACCTCTATGGGATGTCTTTAGCCTCAAAACCGGCTGGCTCTGGGCACTCCAGCGGTGAGCACAAGCAGAAACCGCGCACGATCGTGGATTCCTGCTGCCACCGAAGCCCTGCAAACCGGAAGTCACTTTTGTGCCAATGTTTGTTAAGAGTCAGGCAAAAGGCTGTAGTCACAGATAAATCAGAAAAGGAATACCATTGAGCAGGGGTCAATTGCTGGGAGCCCACAGGGGTTCAAGAGAGCTCCTAGCTAAGATTCTGTGCAGTTCAGAGAACCTCAAAATCCCACTCCTGGCTGGTCCCACCTATCCCTCCAGGAGTCCTCATGTGGCTCATTTTGGATGCAGGTAAGTGCAGGACATGCGGAGGCTCAGAAAGTGTGAAAAATAGGCCTCCTGGAAGTTTGGGAAGAGTGGAAATGGTGCCAGTTTCTGGCTTCCAGAGAGCCTTTGTACCTTGGGAGGCTGTTTTCACCCTACTGGAGGCTTGAGGAAAGCCTCTGGAGTCTGGGGAGGGCAAAAATGCCCCACCTGGCATGATACAGGAGACTGAATATGCCACGCCCACCATGGCCATGCCCACCCAGCAACTGGGCAGAGAACCCATTGCTAAAAATTTTGATAGGAGTGCAGATCTTGAGCTCTCAAATCCTCATATGTCTCCAGAAGCATTGAGAGCCACTCCTATTCTAAATCCCCATTTCCAAAATTGTTAAAGGTAAAAGTTTTCCCTTTCCACTCATATCTGACTCTGGGAGGTGATGCTAATCTCTGTTTCTTAGCCAAGGGAGTTAGCATTGTCTGAAGACATTTCTGTCATCCTGTGGCCAAGAGGACTATGTGCCAAGGCACACAAAATGCTGTTACCTTCACACTGAATTGGTACCTATTAATCTATTTGCATTTTGGTGCCTTCAAACTGCTAGGTGGGCAGTTGGGGCAAGTAACGGGAACTCACCCAATCATGCCGCACATGGGTCTCAACCCTGGGCTGTCAGCTTTCCAGTGCCTTTAACTACTTAGCCATTGTGCCCCTTCCCCAAATTGTTAGCAAATTGTAATTTTCAATCAGAACAAAGGAAAAGATATTAAATATAACATGCATACTTACTGAAGACAATGCATGGAATAAATATGAATGTAAGCTAAGTTGTACATTACTTTTGCCTTGGTCCCATCCACTTGTTTCTTGATAGTCTCTTCCAAAATGTGGCCCTTGAACTGAAGAAAAACTGTATCTTCCTGGTCTAAAATCATATTTACATGAGGGGGATGTTAATGTTAAAAAATGTCTAAAGTCCATTTATATTTTGCATACAATTGGACTGAGCTTCCTTTTAATATGTCCTTCTGGACTGAGTTCTGCTGGAAAATATCCTAAATACAGCTTTGAATATTATTTCATTGTTCCAAAGAATCAAGAGAAGAGTCTTTCAATCTCCGTGATAAATGTTGATAGTTGTCATTATTCATGTTTTACATGCATTCAATTTCTGTTGAATGTTTTTCTCTGAATCCAAGTTTCTTTAGATAACACAATTGACAAAGAAGCCCATACATGAAGTATAAACTTCCTGTGAAACTCTATCTTCATATTGTATCTGTGTTTGTCATAAGAAATGAGGGTCATATGATACCCAACTACCATGCATCTGTGTCATTTGTGACCAGGACAGCAATTTCAACACATGTTATTTCAACACATGTTACTTTGTCAGTCTTAAAGACATTTCCAGGGAACTTACATTATTAACACTGAAAAACAAAAAAGCTAAGAATAGTTTACTAAGAATAGTAAACTATGCCATATTAAAAAGCCAGTTAGTATGTGAACAATAGTTTCAACTGTCCCTTCCAACTCCTGTTCTATTCTATTCTATTCTATTCTATTCTATTCTATTCTATTCTATTCTATTCTATTCTATTCTGTAGTTGTTTCTTTTCTCTTAAGAATGCAACTTTTTATACATTACCCTGAGAAAAGGCCCTTTTTATACATTACCCTGAGAAAAGGCCCAAAAGTGGGTTATTGCTAAATGGGCAGAAACAGCAGATGTGGTTAGAATCCAAGCTGTTTTAGAATAGAATAGAATAGAATAGAATAGAATAGAATAGAATAGAATAGAATAGAATAGAATAGAATAGAATAGAATAGAATAGAATAGAATAGAATAGAATTCTTTATTGGCCAAGTGTGATTGGACACACAAGGAATTTGTCTTGGTGCAAATGCTCTCAGTATACATAAAAGAAAAGATACATTCATCAAAGGTACAACACTTAATAATAATCATAGGGTACAATAATCATACTAGGAAACAGACAATATAGATCGTAAGGGTACAAACGACAAAGTTACGGGTGCAAAGTTACAGTCATACAGTCACAAGTGGGAGGGTATGGGTGATAAGGAGTGATGAGATGGTAAATTGTAACAGTAGTCCAGACTTTGTAAATAGTTGGACAGTGTTGAGGGAATTATTTGTTTAGCAGTGATGACTTTCAGGAAAAAACTGTCCTTGTGTCTAGTTGTTCTGGTGTGCAGTGTTCTATCGTGTCATTTGGAGGGAAGGAGTTGAAACAGTTTAGGTCTGGGATGTGAGGGGTCTGTAAATATTTTCACAGTCCTCTTTTTGACTTGTGTAATATACAGATCCTCAGTGAAGGCAGGTTTGTAGTAATTGCTTTTTCTGCAGTCCTAATTATCCTCTGAAGTCTGTTTCTGTCCTGTTGGGTTGCAGAACCAAACCAGACAGTTATAGAGGTGCAGATGACAGACTCAATAATTCCTCTGTAGAACTGTATCAGCAGCTCCTTGGGCAGTTTGAGTTTTCTGAGTTGGCGCAGAAAGAACATTCTTTGTTGTGCTTTTTTGGTGACATTTTTGATGTTAGTTGTCCATTTTAGGTCATATGATATAATAGAACCTAGAAATTTGAAGGTCTCTACTGCTGATACTGTGTTGTCTAGTATTGTAAGAGGTGGTAGTATGGGAGGGTTTCTTCTAAAGTCTACACCATTTCTATGGTTTTGAGTGTGTTCAGTTCCAGATTATTCTGGTTACATAAGGCAAGTTGTACATCCTCCTGCCTGTATGCATATTCATCATTATCTTGAATGAGACCAATCACTGTTGTGTCATCTGCAAAATTCAGTATTTTAACAGATGGATAATTTGAGATGCAGTCATTGGTATATAGGGCGAAGAGAAATGGAGAAAGCACATAATCTTGGGTGGGCCCTGTGCTAATTGTACAGGTATCAGATATGATTCTGCCTAGCTTCATCTGATGCTTCCTGTCTGTTAGGAAGCTTATGATCCACTTACAAATGTGTTCAGGTACCGCTAGCTGGTTTAATTTACTTTGAAGAATGTCTGGAATGATGGTATTGAATGCTGAACTGAAGTCTACAAAGAGGACCCTTGCGTAGGTATTTGGAGATTCAAGGTGTTGTAGGATGTAGTGCAGAGCCATATTAACAGCATCATCTGTTGATCTATTTGCTCGGTATGCAAACTGCATGGGATCTAATAGCAGATCTGTGATGGTTTTCAGGTGGGACAGCACTAGCCTTTCAAAGACTTTCAAAGTTTTCTTTGTTTGTTACTACTCCAGAGCCATAGTGGCACAGTAGTTAGAATGCAGTATTACAAGCTAACTCTGCTGACTTCCAGCAGTTCAATTCTGATTGGCTCAAGGTTGACTCAGTCTTCTAACCTTCCAAGGTCAGTGAAATGAGGACTCAGATTGTTGGGTGCAATATGCTGACTCTATAAATCACTTAGAGAGAGTACAAAGCACTCTGAAGTCATATATCAGTCTAAGTGCCATTGTTACTTGAACCTCAAGACCCACCAACTCAAGTCATAAAGAATGCCAAGTGTAGATGTCTTGAGTGGTGCACTGTAATTGTGAGTAGCATGTTAAATGCTAAGTTCCCAAAAATAAATGAGTCAAGAATAAAACTAAATTTCATTTCATTTATTTTATATTTTGAAATTACTCAGCATAGTATTCATTCTGTGATTGAAACATGCCAAAGGCTTGGCTAAACAACAACAACATTAATAAGCTTCCCATCTAAAATTATATACTGGGCCATCATGGACCAGTAACAGCATGAAACATACTTTCTAAGTCATCTTAGAAAGCCTCCCTTGGATATAGTACACCGAGCAAAGGCCAAACCTGTGTAACTATTCTTAAGGCTCTGGGGTGGAGAAAAATATTTTTTCAGCCTCAGAACAACATGACCCCATGACTAACTCATTAGCAATCACATGGCAATGATGAGCAGAATCAAAGAAAATGAACCTACCTCCACAAATACTTGAACATTTTGTCTCTTAATCTAGGACTCTTCATTAGGAGTCAGAACTTAAATTGGTTCAAGAGACAAAGATGTTTTTTCATATGATCCAAAAAACAAGCACTAGAAATTCCCGGCAGTTTGATTTTACAAGAGCTCAAATTGCTTTCAAGGAAGTCCTACATAGAATATGGTTGTGTAAACTTGATGTGTCAAGGCCTTTAAGAATGGCCAGCTTTTCTTTTCTTTGGCAAAATATAAAATTATTGTGCCAGTCAAATAATAACTCCTGCTATAAATGCCATTTGTCACATTTTGAGGTAGTCCAGTCAAGAAGCACCAACAATGAGTATTAACACTACCATTATTGTAAGGTTACAATAACAGAATCTTGTAAGTCTGAAAGGACTCTTATTTTTACCCTCTTGAAAACTAAGGAGGGCTTATTCTGAGATGCTTTCTGTAACATATTGTGATGGGGCTGTGGTCTTTCCTCCTCTTCCCAGGTAATTCCTACTTACAATTATAACTCTGAACATTCAGAAACAAGGATAAAACCTTTGAAAAAAAATCAAAGTAGATACTGTGTTGAAAGCAATCCAAGCACCACTAAGAGATGCCTAGAGAGACAGACTAGGTCTATACTTTTTTTTTTACCAAGTATCACAATACTATAGCATGGTCTAATGTTAATCCACCTGTCCTAAATCCAACTTCATCATTCATCAAGGTGAATTCAGTTTGAGCCAGACAATTTAACTGAATTATAAAATTTTAGCATACATTTTGTTAATTTGATTTAAGAAATTAATTAAGTGCAAGTTATCAGGAGCCTTTCTCTGATCTTTGTCAGAATTATTACAGCCAACTCCCAGTCCTTTGAAATCTGGGTCAAGTGCTCTGTTGAGATAAAATGTGAAAGCAGAGCTGAGGCCCACAAGTCCAAATTACCCTTCATAAATAATGAGATCAATGGGACTTTACCTGGTTTAAATGTCTTAATTGTATCTTTAAATTCTGGATCCATGAAAGGTTTTGTGTTTGTTTTATTCAATCAGATCTGATCCTTGGACATTGCCTGCATATGTCCCTGAGGGTTTTTTGGTAAGCCTTTTCAGGAATGGTTAGCTATTGCCTCCTTCCTAGGGCTGAGAGAAAGTGACTGGCCCTAGGTTACCTTCTGGTGTTTTGCCTAAAGAAAGACTAGACCTCACAGTTTCCTGATTTCTAGTCTTATGTCTTAACCACTACAGCAAACAGGCACGAAGGAGGTTATATCTAGCTCTAATTCCACATAAGAGGTCTCCTTCTGGTCATATAAAGCATAAAACATGATTTTATCTGATATCAGCAACTATGTGGGAGAAAGTACAGAAGTTATTATTTGAAAAATGCAGGGATACTAGGGATTCCTAAAATAGCAAGCTACTTTGCATAAACTTCTGTTGTCAAGCACTGCTTCACAGGCTCCAAATGTGTTGATTATTCCTGTTTACAAAGACCCATCAGCAAGCTGTGCATTCATTCTTATCTGTACTTGTTTGTCAGAGGAAGTTATTCCCAAGGGCATTGCTAGTTCATCCTCCTTGTAATAGCTCTTTACAACTGCCACCTTTTGTTTTGCATTTCAAATACAGATGGCATGTTGATGGCTTCAAAAATATA
This sequence comes from Emydocephalus ijimae, assembly GCA_004319985.1. Taxonomy (NCBI): domain Eukaryota; kingdom Metazoa; phylum Chordata; class Lepidosauria; order Squamata; family Elapidae; genus Emydocephalus; species Emydocephalus ijimae. The sequence goes on along the minus strand of BHEV01009888.1, from coordinate 18,744 downwards.
AAGAGAACTGAACCTTACAAAATACCTCCTTCAGAAATATGGAGAGAATGCTCCACAGGGCTTCATTCTAAACAACACACTTGGAAGGGAAGGACTCTTAAATATCAGTAAAATTCACTGCAGCCTAGTTGTGCAATAATGACAGTGAATATTTTTTTAAAAAAATATTTTTTATTTGTTATACATAAACATTTTTGAATACAGCGTTTTGTCCGAGTCTGTTATTTACAAAGAATAAGAACCATAGCTAGTACTATAAAATATTGTCCAATTTTCCAATAAGAATACTTATAATATCATGTAATATTGTAGTTATACACCATCTCTGTTTTTTAATAAAAACATTCATTATTTTTTTCTCTAACTTCTACTCTTTGTCTTTAAGCAATCATAGAATTTATTCCACATCAAGTAGTATTCTGAGTCTTCTTTTTCTTTTATTTTTAAGATTAATTTGTCCATCTCAGCACATTCTAAAAATTTCCTAATTACCTCCTTGTCTGGCATAAATAATTGATCCAAGGAGGAATGGACTGCTGCTTCTGAATCCCACAAATTTGCTGAGTGTGGGGATGGGGGAATGTTTTGAACGTTGAGAACTATCTGCAAGTAAATCTGGTTAGTCTGAAAATTGCAGTGGTTGTTTCTAGGTCCCTGTCTCCCATGTCTTTTCTTTTTGCTGTTATACATTTAAAAATGGAAAGTACAGCCGGTGCAGTCAATAAGCACTATGTCATATTATCATTTGTAAAAATCTCTTCCTGGCAACTGTTTGTGGTAAGTGGTGCAGCTGAATGGGCAACAGCTGCTATAGAAGAAGGAGCTCCAGGTAGTCCTCAACTTACGACCACAACTGAGCCCAAAATTTCCATTGTTAAGTGAAACATTTCTTAAGTGAGTTTTTGCCCCATTTTACTACTCTTCTTGCCACAGTTGTTAAGTGAATCACTGCAGTTGATAAGTTAGTAACTTGGTTGTTAAATGAATTTGGCTTTCCCATTGACTTTGCTTTTGAGAAGGTCGCAAAAGGTGATTTCATGACCTTGGGACACAGCAACGGTCATAAATATGAACCCGTTGCCAAACATCTGAATTGTGATCACATGATTATGGGGATGCTGTCAGTCGTAACTGTGAGAAACAGTTATAAATCACATTTTTCATCGCTGTTGTAACTTTGAATGGTCACTAAACTAACTGTTGTAAGTTGAGGATTACCTGTATTGAATCTAGGGAGTTCAGGGACCTTAGCTTGGAGTCTTGCTCCTCATGTGGGAAGAGTAGAAACTGGTGGAAGATTCCACCCCACCTTTGTTTGGCAAATCTCTTTTTATTTGCTTAAGAAAATTCCTTAGACTTTTTGCACTATTAGTACAATTGTTCTTGTTTCTTACATGGGCATTCTTCTTCTTAAATCCCATGTGATCATTGATTCTTTATTGCTTGGAAGATTTAATCAGGGCTTACACCAGATTTCACTCTTTGCCATTTCTCCCTCCTTCCTGTTGCATTATTCTCTTTTCTTATACCAAGGAAAATTAGCATTCTCAGCCAGAAATGGCTAAGAGCTGGTTATATAAGGTTGATTTCTGAATCTGATGAATTAATGCAAAATAGCTCAACTATCGTATGGAAGTATGAACAATTAAAATGTGTTTAAAATGCATTAGGTGTTATCTTTTCTGGAAGAGAGACAGTTTGGTGTAGAGGTTAAGGCATCAGGCTAGAAAGTGTGAAATGGTGAGTTCAGGTCCTGTCTTAGCCATGAAAGCCAGCTGGCAGACTCTGTCACTCTCTCTCATCCCAACCTACCTCAAAAGGGGCTGTTATGTGGAAAAATAGGAGGAGGAAGACGTGTAGGATATGTTCGCTATCTTGAGTAATTTGTAAAAATAATAAATGTGGAATACAATTAAATAAAAATAATCAATAATTAAATAATAACCATATATAAAAGGAAATATGACTAAATTTGTAATTTAGTCTTGTTTGAAACAAATTCTGGGTTATAACTTTATACATGGAAATGTGTGATACCCTAAATTTGAGTTGTAGAATTCACAGTTTAATCTGACGTGTAACCTATATATGGTTTACAGTAAGTGTTGTCAATGTAGTGTTTATTTTTTCTAGTTTTTCTTTTAATTCTTGCCGATTTGAATCTTGCCAATCAGAGATTGTTTACAGCTTAATTTAAAATTTAATGGAATTATACTTAATGGAGATATGTGCTGATTAGAAACTGTATATGAAATATTAATTGTAGGCTAAGTTATTAATGGGGTATTAGCATATATCAGCCCTATGATACTTTAGGTTTACTGTTTATTAAAGATTGGTGTGTCATTCACGTCTATTTAAGGTTTATACATATTTCTCTTTGGCCTCCATTTTACAATATTTCTATAGCCTTTTACATCTGTATTTAAATCTGTATTAGAGCAATATTATTTCTTTTCAGTAGGTGAAACTATATTTCCAGATTGCACTTCATAGAAATGAACCAGATGATTTGTGGATCATAGCAAAATATGGCTTAAATTATGCTAGCTGGGTTAGATTCATAATTGAATGCACATCCATGCATAACTTGAATTAGAAAAGTTATTTTTAAACTCAGTATTTATCTTATTATAATAAACACTTTCCTTAAATAAATTAAACTTCTTTAAATTGCTTCTTCTCCTTATTATATTTAAACATCGCCCTGCTTACATTCATACAAGCTAAAAGGTATTATTTTTTTCTCATTCAGGATGATTCAGGTATGATTGACAGTTTATTTTTACCTAACTATGATGTCATATCTGATTACGCAAGCACATACTCCTTTGACTGATCAGTCAACTGTAGGCTGCTGAAATCTTGCCTGACTTCTTAAAAACCTTAATCTCAGATAATTGAGATGTATTCTTATCGTGCAAACTGCTATCTACCAAATCAGGGGTCTCCAACCTCGGAAACTTTAAGCCTGATGGACTTCAACTCCCAGAATTCCTCAGCCAACAAAGCTAGTTGGGGAATTCTGGGAGTTGAAGTCTGTCAGGCTTAAAGTTGCCAAGGTTGGAGACCCCTATACCAGATGGTGGTACATGAATAGGTTTTTCAGAGCACTATGCTAGACCATATGGACACATTTTCTCCCCATAATTGATAATACAGAGTAGTCATTCTGAGAGCCACCACCAAGAAGGTCCTTTTTCTTGATTTCACCAGATCTCACCCTGAAAGGTGAGACATGCAACATGCCTTGCTGTCATGCCCCTGGTGGAGACTGACTCTGAGCAGTCAGAGAAGGACCCAGGCCCATCCCCTATCCATCCTAGGGCACGCAGGGAGGAGGGGATCAGGGTAAAATATGGTCTACTTGGGAGGAGAGGGCCATGATCCTTTTCATGAGTTGCAGGTGTGAGGTCTGCATAAGAGTTTGGATCCACGTGCTAACAGATGCTGTGGACCAATCAGTGTTTTATTCCTAGATAAGGTTTATCTTGCTTGGCATTCTTCCAACAGACTGTACCTAGTTATCTTCCTGAAGTTCTATCCTGGTCTGTCATGGAACTTTTTTCAGTGCGGTTTGTTTTTGTTTTTTGCTTTGTTATCGGCTCTTTGAATTTGATCTGTGTTTCTTTCCTTTGAAATGTTATTTTGAAAATAGTTTACTCCTCCACTGTGAACAATTAAACAGTGAAGCCAAGTTGAAGGCATTAAAGGACTTTTAGTTACACTTTGGGTTTTGTTATATTTCTGATATACTCTGGGTCATCACACTTGACTTCCCATCCTTACTCATAAAAACATACTCAATCTTTTGAAGCATAATTGGGTATAGGGCTTGGACTAAGTACATGCCAATGCAACAGTTGATAGCTTCCACTGTGGTATATACTGAATAGTTGCACCCATGTCTCTACTGGGTCCTCAGCTGGGTCGAGCGTGGATGGCCATTGGACCAAATACCTGACGACTACGTCCCCTTCAAAAATCATTAACTTTACATTACATTACATTATCATTAACATTACAGTTAATGGAATACAATTATAGTGCTTACATCAAGGCCTACATCTTTTAAAGGATAGGGTATACAGCAATTGTACATCTATACAGAAAGAGGTTTATACCAGTCAGATTTTGCAATGATCGCATTAAAAAGTATAGATACAAATGTAGATTTTTGAGGCAGAAAAACTCGTCAGTTTTAATATCATCCCATATTTTAGTATTTGACATTTTCCTATACAATTCTATTTACTTCAAAAGTAAAGAAAGAAAGGAAGAGAGGGAGGGAGGGAATATACTTATATAAGAGGAAACAAGAACATGGGGTTGGGAATAAAAGTTTAGATAATTGAACTACTTCAATGGAGTTATTGGAATAGGCTGAACAACAAATGACATCTTTGTTTTATATATCCATAGATGGCATTTTATCACAATTAAGGTTGCATAGCAGTGAAGTATAGATTTGTTGACAAATTGTAAATAAATAAAGTTGGACATGTTTAGAATGGCTAGCAATGTTCTTTTCAATAATAATCTTTTCTATGTCTCTATCACATTGTTTTCCATCTCTGTTAACAGGAAACCAATGTTTCATAAAATCAGGTATGGTTTAGCTCCACATCTATTATTTTTACGGACTCAGGGAAGGGTTTCTCAGCAGGTCATTATGAAATCACTTAATATGAGAGAGAATATTTATTGTATAAGTGTTAATTTAGAGAGACCCTAGATCAAATAAATAGGCTTGAATTCAAATTCAAATAGACACAGATATGAAGTTGAAAGTTGGCTGCTGAATCTAATATGAATGGTGTATGATGAAAGTCAAGCTTATATAGATTGCTTTACTAATGGTTCAGCACTGAGCAGAGAATAACAGATTAACAGAGTTGGAAGGGACCTTAGAGGTCTTCTAGTTGGGGTCTACAACAACTCACCACAACCAATTCGCTGTAGCCAACTCACCATTGGACAATTTGCCATGGCCAACTCATCATGGGTGAACTCACCATGGGCCAAGAGTCACACTAATATTGAAGAAATTGTGCAATAGAATTATTAAAGAAAATATGCCAAAGGAGTGACAAAATGAAATGTGAATGACGACAATTAAAACACTTTTAATTATTTTCAATAATTAAATTGAATTGAATTGTCCCACAGCGAGTTGTCTCACGGTGAGTTGGCCATGTTGAGTTATCCTGCAGCAATGTGGACATGGTAAGTTGGCTGCAACAAATTAACCATGGAGAGTTGGTGTGATGAGTTGGCTACAGCGAGTTGTCCCATTCTATCTAGTTCAACCCCCTGCGGTGAGTCAGAGGAACATGGGCAATGTCCCTTTGGCTTAATTTATGCATGAATAAGGATGTAAGAAATGTCTGTGATAATGTTAGAGGTGTGTTGAATGGGGATTTACCATACATGTACCTTTTTACATAGATGATACCATGTTGTTTGCTGAGAACCAGAATGATTTGCAATACATGTTATACGACCTGATGCAACAAGGAATATGAATTTAAAATTAATGCATCAAAGACTAAGTGTAGTGATGTCTGACTGGGGAAATGGAATTAACATAAATTATATATGAATGGTACATAAGGATGAACACATCGTTATGTGTTCATAAGAATTAATGCCATACATAGATGGTAAAAAATAGATGAAATTGTATCATTTTCCAGAGTGCTTGCTGAAGAAAGGAGAATGGAGAAAAGTTTCAGCCCTGCAAAAACAACAGCATGGGATAATATGTTGGCAGTTGCAAGAAACAAATATTTTTCATGAAAAGTGAAACTGGCTGCGTGTTAGAAAATGTCCTTAACCAGGGGTGGGTTCCTACCGGTTCTGTCCACCTCTGTAGAACCAGTAGATCTGAAGAGCAGCAGACATAGAACCGGTTCTATGTCTGCTGATGTTTTTGCCCACCTGCTCGCCCGGGCTCTTACCTGACCTTTATTTCCTGTTTTTTCAACTTCAGCTGCTGAGCAAGGCACAGCTGCAGTTTAAAAAGCAGGAAAAAGTACTTTTTCAAAGGCTGCTTCTCAGCACGCAGTGCTGCTCAGCTGTCCAGGCACCAGGCTGATGATTTACAGGCGCGCGTGCAGAGTGTAGGGAAACACATTGTAAATCACCAAACCTCATAAACATTGAACCGGTAGTTAACCCTGTCAGATCCCACCTCCATCCTTAACCATGATTTCACTATTCTAGCAAATTCTAGAATTGAATAACTCTGGTTCACTTTTGGTCAAGTGCAAAGCTATGAGAGTCACCATGATTGTTTTAAATAGCTGGATGTGCCTGATTAAAACAAAAACATGTATTGAAATGCGTGAGTGAGAGCCACTGTAGCCTTAGGGTTAAGATTAATATTTTGCATTAGGATAGAGACGACTCAGATTGTAGTCCATTTTCAGCTATGGATGATGACCATGAGTGGGGCATCATTCTTTCTCAGCCAGCATAGTTAAATCACGGCCGAGGCTTTGACCAATCAGGTCGCTGTCCGTCCGGATGCCAGCCATGCTGCTTGCTGCTGCATGCCGCCTCACCACATGCTGGGTTGTCTCCTTGTCTCACGATCCCACCCTCATCGCCAGTGTTAGATCTGAGGTGGATCGGTTCGAAGGAGACGCAAGACCATCTTAGTGAGTTCAGCTCTTTATTTAGAATCAGAACAGTCTGGAGAATGTGAGCCGCGGCAGCCCTTCATATAGGGCTGGCTAGCGGCTCTGCCGCCAATGGCAGCGCTTTGAATCTCCCGCGATCGGCACAGCCAATCGCGATAGATTCCTAGCATGGCAGCGCTTTGAATCTCCTGCGATTGGCACAGCCAATCGTGGTAAATTCCTAGCGCTCCAATCACGGCCGAGGCTTCAACCAATTGGGTCACTGTCTGTCCGGACCAATCAGTTGTGAGAGTTTGGAGTATGCTAATACAGCACAATAAGATTATTTAAAGGGATAAAAATGAACCATAAAATGTAGCCAAATACTTCTGCCTTTACATCATAATTGTTACTTCAGTACACTTGCTTCAGGAACCAGCAACATTTTCAGCTTCAGAAATACTTATATTTATTAGAAGGGATTATTAAATCCTACAAGACAAAAAGCCTACAATTAATCTTTCTGGAGAATATAACTCAAGGTGACTCAGCTTTTCATCCTTCTGAAGCAAAACAAAGATCCAGATTGTTGAAGGTGATATGCTGACTCTGTAAACCATTTAGAGAGGACTGTAAAGCACTATGAGGTATACAAGTCTAAGTGTTGTTGCTAATAAATCAAGTGATACACAAATTTTAAAGACGGAAGAGAAAAGGATCTGGAGGTCCCCATTTTATCTAAGAAAGCCACTTTGGACTCTTGGTTAAGGTGTGGGATGTGAAGCAGAAAAAGCCAAGCTATAGTTGCGTTTTTGGGAGGAAAACCAGGACCCAGATTATTGGGGGCAATATGCTTTATATCCCTGTTAGAGAGGGATATAAAGCTGTGAAGCAGTATATAAGTCTAAGTTCTATTGCTATTGCTAAAACCAACTGGGTGACTTTGGGTCAGTCATGACCACTCCTGGGAAAAAGGTGCTGGCAAATTGTTTCCAAAGTGCAATTAGAACCTTGCCAGAAGTTAAATTTAACTTGAAGTATCCCTGACAAAAAACAAAATGTAAACCATAGGAGTTGTTCAAGATATCAGTACCAACACTTTCAATCGATTGTCGATTATGGCTCATTCAACAACAATAAAAAAATACTTTGGGCTTATTGGACTCCATTACATTTCTGTAGAAAAGTAATGATAATTCATCATGTTGTCAGAAATACAACAAGAATAATAATTCATTAAAACATGTTTTGCAATGTCCTATAGTTATTAGGTTTTGGGAAGAAATAACTACTGTACATATATTATTTTAACTCTGAGACAAGGTTCAATATTTTCCTATATTCCTTTGAACTACCTATTACCTAGAAGTTGACAGCTGGATAATGGAAATGGATTTTCTCTGCAATTGGTATTGCTAAGAATCTAGTTCTTGCTTTTTTTCCCTCTCTTTTCATGTTGTTTCGTTCTTTTTTTCTTTTCTTTTCTTTTCTTTTTGTTCTTTTTTTCTTTTCATTCTGTTTTATTAAATAAAGTGTTCCCTCCTCAAAACAAGCAAAGAAAAAAGGTTTTAGCTACCTGAAGGCCTTTTGTCCTGAAATGGCTTACACTTACCATTGCACTCAGAAGACTTTCTCAGGACAAATACATGGTCCTTAAGAGTCCTTAGTCCTATATTTCTTGGATGTTAAATTCAGACAAAAATAAGGATATCATTTTTGCCTTTTACAACATGCTGCCCTCCCCAAACCTGCTATAGGAAAATTGGAAGTTTTGATTGGAATAGTAACAAAAATTAGAAAAACCTTTCAATATCATTTTCAAATGAAAGTCCCTGCTAAAGATGCCTTCTACCTGAATGACCAGTTTTTGTCCTCAATAAGAGCAAATAGCAATTCTAGAGGAATTTTTTATTTAAGCAAATATCATTTTTGAGAAGCAATCTCTTCCTTGAAGCATATATTTGGGTAGAAATTTATTTTATTTTAGATGTAGAGACTAGATGGATCAATGTATTTCCAATGTGTCCATTTGTTCATGTATGCTTTTATTCCTTTACAAATATTGTGTACTGCCCAGCTTCCCATCACTCTGTTTTGTTTCACATTCTAATTCTGCTGTTATGGAAAAAAAAATGTGAAAGAAGGAAAAATACAATATTTTTAAAGATATAATTCATGAAATAATACTTTTTGGTTCCATTTTTAAGTAACAACTATGTTCTGATGAGTATGCATATAAAAGGATTTTTTTCTTTTTTATATTAGTGCTCATTTTGCTTTCCCTGCCCTTCTTTCATTTAATCTTGATCTCTTTTTCTCTCATCCCTGAAAAAGAAGTTTAATCTCTTTGGTTTATAATCAATATTTAATGCTTCAATTCTAAATTACCTTATATTTAAATGAAACGTTTCTTTATCAGTATTTTATATAGTGTTTTCCTCTGTTTGGCCAGTTTTCTGTCACTTCCTCAGATAGTCATTGATAGTTATGGGTAGATAAATGATATGTCATAGCAGGATTATTCTTTTTTTTAGTACGATGACCAATAATGCAAAAATGATATCAGAATCAAGATAGCAAGTAGAGAGGAAATAGAAAGGGGTTGATACTGAATGAATGTCGGCCAAATATTTTCTTTACTAGCAATTGGTCTGGGAGATAAGCTGGAGGAGATCAGCTCAAAAGATCTGCATGGTTGTTTGGGATCTATGGTCAAGTTTTCCAGCAACAAACTTCCTCTTCCTCAACTTTTTCAGGAAGAAGAAGGGAAGGCTGCGGTAAATTGGATGATGATGCAAACTATTGGACCAATACTACATATTTGGAAGAAGGCAGAATTCTCCATTCTTTTCCGGTGTTCAGTGGATAGTTGTAATTTTCTTAGTTTAGCTTCTTTTAGAATAATAATGCATTTGCATTTACTTTGCATCCTACTTTAAAAATAGTAGGAAACTGAACCACCCCGATTAGCTCTGCTAATACTCATTGGCCAGGTTAGAGGTGGCTCTCACAAACTATAGGTTATATGACCAATTTTTTTTTTTTGAAAAAACAAGACAAACCATACATTATATAACATCTAAAAGCAGCAAGATTCCAAGTAATACATCCCATTCAATAAGAACTCCAAGGCAGGCATATTCCTCAAAGAACATTTTATTAGGACATATCAAATTGGCATTTTCTTGGTGGAAAACTGGCTCTAAGTTGCTGATGGTTTTACATCTGATTAAAATTAAAACTTTGTCACGTCTCCCTAGAGCCTCCAGTCACACTCCAGTCCAATCAGCACGTAGTCCAGTTGCTAGGTGACTCCAGTCTCCAACTTCTGAACACTGCCCCAATGTTTTTGATTCACAAGGGAAATAATTTTATTTTGGCTACAGCACCCCAGCTATCTCTACACCCTTCTCCCTGGCCCCGTTGCTCCAGGCTGTGTGAGCCCTGAAGCAGTGAGAAGTGAAAACTCTCTAGAGAAAAACTACAAAAAGAAAATGACCACAGTTCTGCCAACTTCAAAGTTGACACTAATTTTTAGACTCCATGTTTTGTTTAGGATACAAAAAATTAGTTATACTTAGCATAACAGGATCACTCACATAGGACAATTTAAAACATATAAATTGAAGAACCATGTGGGTTATATACATTAAAGATGATCGGGGAAATAATCAGCATATTTTATCATTATGTTGCTTCTGAATTAAATAGATATATGTTAATGAGGCTTTAAAATGATTTGTAGCCCACTTTTGATTGAGAAGCATTTCAGTTTTGGTTTATTCAAATTGGAGCAGTATTGAAATAGACTTATTTGGCTTAAAATGCAGGGAGGAAAACATTCTCAATGTCAGTAGTTTTTCAAGCATGCTCTGAAGAACCTGGAATCAAATTAGATAACTCTTATAAACTTGGAGGCATGTTGATATAATACTTATGGTATAATTCAGTATTTATAGTATAATTCAGTATTTATAGTACTTTTATCTAAAGAGCTGATTTCAGAATATAGCTTTGGAGATCCTCAAGGTAAATGCCTAGTTTCTGAACAATATAATCCAAAAAATGTATGGTCCAGATTCTAGGGATGAGAGAGGAAGAACAGAGGTGCATTAGGAAAAGTTTTCTTTCTTATGGATAGTGTGAATTTACGTCAAGTAAAAGAAAGCATTTCTTTGTGCAGAATGTATTAAGTGGAATATATTACAAAAAATACAATTTTTTGGACACTGTGGTCAATAATTTGGATATCTTTTTAAAAAAAATCTGAAAATGTAATGGTATATGAGAATAACCTTGGAAGGGAGAGTCACAAAGGGGACATATAAAAATAGCCTCAGCCAGAGAAGGGCAGGTGGCATAGAAAATATTTCAGAAGGGATCATATCTAATTTTCCAGAGATTAAAAGGAAAGGAGAGGAGAAATTCTAGTCTTTCAAGGTTCTATTCAATAAAGGTACAGCTAGTATTCATGATTGTGCTTCTTATCTGGACTACCTTGCAGGGCTAACAGGAAAATCCAACTAAAGACATTTTCTATTGCTTTTCTTTTTAGTTTGGGCCTAGTGATGATGGTTTTGTCCTGAAGGAAAGCTGAAAAATGTATTATTATAAAAGATGGAAAAAACTCCCCACAAACAATACCTTCCCTGCATTCATTTTTACTTTTGCACCCCAGATTTAATAGTCCAGATTCAATCCAGGTGATGTAGTTTTCTTGGCAACTATACATTGTCTTTGAGACTGTTCCACCCACTCCAACTTTTTAGCTTTGGTGTTTTCTAAATGCTTTCCTTTTAAATACAATGAAATTTCAGTTTATTAGATTCTGTTCAGTTGACTGCAGCTGCAACAGACAAAATTTCGGTCTGGATATCCTCCCAAGTACACTTAAAACATTCAAAAACAAAACCAGTTGCACTAGTTTATATTATTGGCATAATGACAGCATCTCAGAAAGAACATAAATTATCTCATTTGCATCTGGTTAAGTTTATGTCATTTGCATCATGACCACCTCACATAATTGATGTGAATGACACAACTTTGTCTTTAAGGGATGTTTAGGAAGGAGAGACAGCTCTTCACAGTAAAAGGTCTATTAAAGCAAGGTTTCACTTGCTACCCGAATGCATCCAAGTACTAACTCTCCAGAGGTGGTATTCAGCAGGTTCTGACCAGTTCTGAAGAACCGGTGGTGGAAATTTTGAGTAGTTTGGAGAAGCGGTAAATACCACCTCTGACTGGCCCTGCCCCCATCTATTCTCTGCCTCCTGACCCAGCTGATTGGCTGGGTCTTCTTTTGTTAATCTCCACAGGAGAACAGAGCTGGAAAGCAGGTTAGTGGGGTGGGGAGGGAATGGGATTTTGCAGTACCCTTCCCCTGCCACACCTACCAAGCCATGTCACACACACCAAGCCACACCCACAGAACCGGTAGTAAATTTTTTTGAATCCCACCACTGTATCCAGCCCTGAGCTTGCTTATTATTTTTCATGTTCAGCCATAAACAGCTAGGTGTTGTCTTGTAGCTGAGCAATATGGTAGTTTCAGAATTATTTCCATTATTAATTATGGTCATAGAAGTCTTTAAAGACATTTTTGATTGAGACTTTAATTCAGAAATGCATGATACATGGAGAACACATGGGTGCTCAGTAAACTAATTTTCCCATTATCCCTTCAAAAACTTTCATTTACTTAAACTTATTTCTTGGTCAGATTTGTAGATGAACAATCTCAGCAAATCTTTCAAAACAATGTTGTTAGCACTCTGAACAATAATTCAAAAATTAAGATTCACAATTCTGACTCTATTCATGCATTTACAACTCAACTATGCACTTTTTCATTGTTAGCAGTTTTGAATACCCAAACATGTCTAATATTTTAGTTTTGTCTAAGATGTCATAGGCTTACCATACCTAATCTTCAAAAATTTCAAGGGCTACAAGACATATGAAAAAAATTCTCTGAATTTTAACAGTGACTAGCACAATGATATTCTCTGTTTCATATAGGTGATACCTGTGAATAGCAGGATCTGGGTAAGTTTCTGTGCCATGAATATTATCCAAATTTAGAAAAAATGTAAAATGGGGGGAAAGGCGATTTGTTTGATCTGCATATTTGTAAAGGCTGAAGTATTTGATTGTTGATGAAACAATACAGATTGTCTATACTACAATATGATTTCTTTCATTTAATTATTCTATTGGCTACCATGAGAACTGGATGATTTTGACAGTTATGGGAATGGTTGTGAAATACTTATTATATGATTCCTCACTCCTCATCCTTAAAGTTCATATACAACTCTTGACAAAGGATTTGGTGGATATTCCAGGAGTCAAGAGCTGCTTATGTATTTGTGGATAGCAACCACAGTTTGTTGCTAAATAATTCTTCAAACTTTCTGGATCTGTATATTCTCACTTTCAGTTAAAAGAGTACAGGTGCGTAATAGACACTGCAATTTCCAATGCAATATGAATGATTTGGGAGACATACAAAGGCTTAAATATTCTCTTCCGGTTGAACTGTTCTACTTATGTTAGACATAAGTCTGAATCTATATATCTATATCTGTCTGTCTGTCTGTCTGTCTGTCTATCTATCTATCTATCTATCTATCTATCTATCTATCTATCTAAATTTTCTTTTGTTACATCATAAAACACCATGGTATCAACAACGTTCTTGGCATCTATACAAGTTTTTGGTTTAAATATCACAATACATTATATTTGTCTGCTACTAAATAATAGCTTTAACTATGATTACTATTCTTACATCTTTATATAATTTACACAATTTTGTTTTACTTTCTTGAGGGTTGTTTTAATTAAAATTTTTGTCTCACTTCTTAGTTCTGTTTGTTAGTCATTTATACCAATTATTCCAAATTGAAAAGAATTCAGAGTCATCTTTTTCTTTCAATTTCATTGTTAACATATTCATCTCAGTACTTTCTGTTACTTTGTGTATTATTATTTCTTCATTTGGTGTTTTCCATACCTGCGCAAAGGCTATTCTGGTGGTTGTTGTAATATGTAACAATAAGTATTTTACTTCTTTCGGTAATCTTTCTTTGATGATTCCTAAAAGGAAGATTTCTGGTCTGAGCTCAATCTGATACCCAGTGATCTCTTGTAACCAATTTTTAATTTGAACCCAGTAAGTCCTGGCCTCGGGGCATAACCACCACATGTGATAAAATGTACCATCAACTTTTTTACATTTCCAACATTTGGGACTCATGTTGGGATAGATTTTTGCCAATCTCGTTGGAGCTAAATACCATCTATAAAACATTTTGTACATATTTTCATTGTATGCTGCGGATACCATTAACTTATAATTTATGCTCCATATTTTCTCCCATTTCTCCAATTCTATAGTGTATCCAAAATTCTGTGCCCATGCAATCATTGTGCTTTTGATGATTTCCTTTTCTATTTTGAAATCTAATAAATATTTGTATATTTTAGTTATAATTTTTGTTCCGGTCCCATTAATATTTTATCTAATTGGTTCTGCCCTTTGTCAAATCCAAAATCTTTTAAATCTTTTTTATATTTATTTTGAATTTGCAAATATGGCTACCCAGCTGATTATGATTCCATTTTCCTTCAGTTCTTGATTTGATTTTAATTTCCCTTGACTATCTAATAATCATAAGTCTGAATCTTATGAGACCCTGATTCAGACTTCCAACAACAGGGAGGACAGCTATAACTCCCATCATCCCCAATCATTGGCCATTCTGGCTGAGGTTATAGAAGAAACCAGTGGATCTGAAGAATTGCAAGTTCCTCAGCCCTATTTTCTATAAACCTCTATTCAGAACACATGGAGGTGATTGTGACCTTTTCGTCTGAGCTGAAAAATTTCTGCACTGATAAATTTTAAATAGAATTTCTGACCTTAGAATGAATTTGCAGTATCTTTAAGGCTGCAGCCAGCATTCCATGGAGATGGAAGGGACATATGTCTTCCAGTGTTTATGGCTTTCTTTCTTTTTTAAAGCAAGGATTTCCAAGAAAATTTTAAATGAATGGGGAAATATCTGCTTTAGGATGTGCTAGTTGGTATTCAGATTGCTTTAACTAGGAGGGTTATTTCAGGTCTATGATTCTACAGATGATTCTGCTCACCCTACTTTTACTGATACTCTTCTTAAAACATTCACTTCCCTAAATTCTCTCTTCCCATATTTATGCATTGCTGTGCCTTACAGTTAAATGAGCTTTCCTTCTGGGCTGCTAAGCCCAGAGAAATAATGATCTTGAAAAATCTATCAAGAATAATCTTGGGGAACAGCCCTCTGTACCCCAACACTTCTTTTTTCCCTTTGTTCTTAAAATACATATATTTACCTCAAGCATTAAAACCCAATAATATGTGGCTGTTTCTCTCCCAGGCCATGTGATTCAGTCACCGTTTTCTTTCTCCTGTTTCTTCCCCTTTAAAATTATGTTTAGGATGAGAAAATATTCCATATGCTTTTGGATAAATGTGGTTTGAAGCAGTGTTGTATTGCTCTGGAGTTCTGGGGAGCTTTTCAAGGACAATTATCTTTCATATCTTTCTTCACAATCACAGACATTTTTGGATCATATTATAGCTACACCTGCTAGAACTTACCTGCATTACTTGGCTGTCTCATTGTCAACAGTAGTAAACAACTCTTTCTGGAAGGCAGAAACATAGAATATTGACCTCTAACAATTTCCCCCTCCAGTACTATAAACCAACCTCAGGGCTTTGTAGTTTTTCTTCTACAATTTTTCATATTAGAACGTCTCAAGGTTTCTATCCATCTCAAGTAGCGTTATTCAAATTGTCAAGGTCTAGCCTCATTTTATTGATTACTTTACATAGGAAGGAACACTCCCATTAATTCAATATTTTGCATGCTCTATAACAGTGATGGTGAACCTTTTTGGCACCGAGTGCCCAAACCAGAACAGGCATGCAGGTGCACATGTTGGAGTGCCGGAAACCCGAAGATCAGCTGGCTGGTGCATGCATGCCTGTTTGGGGGCATTTCAGGCTGTTTTTAGGCCATTTGGGCTTGAAAATGGTCCCCCCCAAAATGGCCTGTTTGGGGGGCAGTTTTTGGCTCATTTTTGGCCATTTTCAGGCCATTTCTTAAGCTGTTTCCAAAATTGGCCCAGAAAACAGCTGGAAAACGACCAAAAAAGCAGTCTGGAAAAAGGCCAAAAAAAGGCCTAGAAAATGGCCCCCAAAATTGTTTTTTCTCCATTTTTCAGGCCATTTTCAGGTGCTTTGGCCCCAGCAAAGACCAGTTCATTGGCGCACCAGAAACCAGGAGAGCAGCTGGTGATGGTGTGCATGCCCACAGAGAGGGCTCTGTGTGCCACCTCCGGCATGTGTGCCATCGGTTTGCCATCATGGCTCTATAACGTCTTATAAAACTGGTTTTTACTATGGATTCTCGACCAACACAATGAATATAACACTAGGCTTGGAAGTAGATTGCATTGTTTTAAAACCTGACAAGATATTTTAACTAGTTTTTCTTTCCCTGCTGCATTGTTTTACAATGTTTAAATTTTTATGATTTTCCAGTCACTTGAAATAGAAGAGTTTCACCCTCATCTGTCAAATGATCTGTCAAAAGTAAACTGATCTGTCAAAAGTAAACTGATATCTTTCTTATAAAAAGAATATGATGGTTCTTGATTAGAATAATATTCCAGGACTAAATTCATTTTTACTTTCTAATAGTTTTGTCCAGGGGTGGGATTCTACCAGTTCGCACCTATTCGCTAGAAGTGTTTGTTAACATTCTAAGCAGTTCAGAGAACCAGTTGTTAGAAGAAATTACTGGCCTAATCCTGTAGGGAAGGCAAGAAGGAAACATTCTGGTCTTGCTTACAGAAACTGCCTCTCTGTTAACCCTTATTACATTCTTTGCAGGACTAGACTTCCTGTCTCAGGAACATCCCTGGAGTTTTTTTCCCCTCCTTTGCTGGTTCTTTGCTTGTGTGGAGTGACCATTCAAAGTTACAATGGCACTGAAAAAAGTGACTTATGACCATTTTTCACACTTACAACTGTTGCAGCATCCCCACAGTCATGAGAGGCCAGATGAGGAGATGTGTGCCTCAATGTGAGTGATATTGAGTGGGCCACACCCAGCCAATAACATGACCACCAAGCCATGCCCACCAACTAAGCCACGCCCACAGAACTGATTATTAAAAATTTTGAATAGCACCCCTGGTTTTGTCCTAGAATATGAAATGTGTTGCTATGGTTTTCTTGTTTTATTTTTTTTAGTGTAATTTTAAAGAAAAACCAATCAACAAGTATAGCAAAGTTAAGGGATAATGTTCTTACATCAGGCTTAGACAGAAAAACCAAGGAATTCAGATTAGCTGTTCAAGTCAAGAGGCTTTGAATAGACTTCAAGGCCTTGCCACGTAACATTCCTCTGTTATCTAGTTCATGAAATTCTCCATTTATTTACAACTGGACATTCACTCTTGAGTTTCAAGTGCTATAGCACGAGGCTTGATGGAACTTATTTTTGAATATATCTGTACAAAATGGTCTCTTCCAATGTCAATGTTTCCTTCAGTTTTCAGGCCTTTTTCTTAAACAATTTAAGTAAATATGTGGGGCATCAATATAGAATGTTTGCTTTTTGGCAGGTGCTCATTCCTATGTCAGGTTCCAACAAAGAAACAGGTGTGTGGGTGTGGGTGTGGGTGAGTGTCATTGGTCTCTGAACAGAAACAAACATCTGTGGTCTCCTTCATTTCTTGAACTGTTCAAATAAATTCTTTGGGTCAAAATGGAATTTACCTTTATCCTTTTCCTTTTGGGTTTCTGTTATTGGGGTAGTAACTCTGATTGTAGGAAGTCTTGTTACTCAGCTTTGTAAAGACAAGATGGGTGTCACAGCAGTGTGATCAAAACCCAAGCCCAGAAATCCCTACTTTTGATTTAAAATTATTATGTCCTGCCATGGTGTGAAAACAGTTTGGGAATAGATACTCAACTGATCCTTCTGGATGAATACACATAGAATCAGCTTGCACATTAAGACTATTTTCAACCTTTTGTATATCCTTGTTCTATATAATCCATGCAAATTTCATTTAGAACTATATATGCATTCTTTTGGACATTAAAGAAACAATTTCTGGATGTATGTCAAAGATTGAAAAACCCAGCTATTACCTTTTGTTGCACGCTCCACATATATTCTTAAAGCTAGTTGTTGAGAAAATAATGTTTGAAATAGCTTGCTTGATTTTAAATGTGTTACAACACTGCCCACTGGTGGTCTGAACTTTAAAAATGTTTCCTATAAGCATTTACTTTAAAGAATATATTTTCAGTGGCTGAGTAATGTAGCAGATTCAATTGCTAGGAATAAGTTAGTTTTGTACATAAGTTGTGTAAACAACATTTCTGTGACTTTTATCCAGAACATCCAATAATGAGCTCATCTTAGTTTGGAATACCAAATAAGCCTTAGTAAGTAAAGAAAAACTAATATGATGATGAATTTATCCTTTCGATTTTACTAAAAAAAAAAATCAATGTAGGCTCCTCTCATGCAACCATTTTGAATGGTCTAAAATGTTTCACTTTCTCATCCCACAAAGACCTGCAGGAACAGAAATGTTTGTGCAAAATCCAGAATCCTTAGGTGAAATATGAACTGTAAATACAATCTTGTCATATTTACAGGTTGAATCATGAAGGAAGATTTGACTAATGATCAGCTTAGAGCAGTTGTTCCCAAAGTGGGTGGTACTGCCCCCTGGGGGGATGGGATGCCTTAGGGGGGCGCTAGGAGGCAAGGGGGCCTGCAGGGGGCCTGCTAAGAGGCGGCAGGGGGTGCTAGCTCTCTGTCCGGCAGCCTCGGGAGGGGGAGAAAACAGGTGGCATGCAGATGGCTACCTCTCTCTCCTCCCTTGTTGTCCAGTGCAGCAGCTCTTCCCATGGCAGAATCTACCCATGAAATTAACACACACGGTGTTGTATATACAATAAATACATAAAGGTCCAAGCTTGGGGCTAGGTGCAGGGTTCTGGCCCTGCACTTCTGATTGGATATCAGGCAGCTTGACCAGGATT
>BHEV01009887.1:3191-62073 GCA_004319985.1 Emydocephalus ijimae | reverse complement strand
TATACAGTGTAGCTGTGTGCTGTTTGTGTGTTATTCTTCACCACTCTCACTACGTCTCCCTGTGTGCATTCATTCTCCTAATGGGGAATTACCTCAACACAGGCTCCCCCTGTTCCCCTGCCTTGCTGATGTCAGATTCTGGAGGCTCCGGAGTCAGCAGATAACTCTCAGATGGCCCTGGCCCCATCTCTGTGTCAGACGCAGATCCCCCACCTGAGCCCTCCCTAGACTCTAGGACTGGGCCATGTTCCTCCCCACTGTCCGACTCTGCTGCCAGCTCTGCAAGCTGCCAGTGGACCACAATAGCCAGGCGATGTTGCTCACCCTCTCCCCAGCCACCTGTGGGAATGTCCTTGGTTCCCAGGAGAACGTATTTTGTTTTGGCTACGAAACCCCTCTATCTCTATTCCCCCTTCCCTATCCCTCAGCTCCAGTGTGGCAACAGTGAAGCCTTAAAATGGCTTTGGTCAAGTCAGCCTCAGGGTTGACAATTTGCTTATCAGAAGGTCACAAAAGATGATCACATGACCCCAGAACATTGCAACCATCATAAATATGAACTGGTTGTCAAGCATATGAATTTTAATCACATGACCATGGGAATCTGCAATGGTTGTAGTGTGAAAAATGGTCAGTGCCTTTTTTCAGTGCCATTGTAACTTTGAGCTGTTTGTAAGTTGAGGACTATCTGTACTCATATGTGCCAGAATCTTACCAAACTGGCGAGATTTGTCTCTGTACTTCCTCTAAAGCAGGAGTGTCAAAATCGATTTCATTGAGTGCCACATCAGGGTTCTGTTTGACTTTGGGGAGGGGGGTGGAGGGCCAGGGTGGTGTGGCCAGCTCGACATCACTCCTGTCGGGAGTGCTTATGGTGTCCTCAGTACTCTGCCAGCGAAAATGGACTGCCACAGCCTCCTGCAACCCTCTGCCTGTGATTGGGATGGCTGCCTTCCCGAGCTCCGTTTTCATTGGCAGAGGGTTGCAGGGGGTTGTGGCAGCCCAAAATGGAGCTTGGGAGCCCGTTTTTGCTGGCAGAAGCACTGAGGTGCCAGTTCTTTGCTGTTTCCATGGTGGCCCCGCAAGCCAGATCTAAGTACCCTGCGGGCTGGATCCAGCCCCCAGGCCTTGAGTTTGACACCCCTGCTCTAAAGTTAAAGGCTGTTTTTCACCTCAGTTATTTCCTTTGGGGAATCTGGCCCACGATCTCCCCTATTATATTTCGGCACAAATGTAGCTTCCTCATGACGCTGATTCTCTGCTTTGAAGCAGGCCAGCATCATTCAGTTTTAATTAAAAGGGACTTTAGAATCAAATCTTGGGAGGCAAGTTGACTGGCCCCCCTGGGCAGCCAAGGTAATTGTGAGATCCTGGGACCTAAGGGCAAGACATATATTCCAAAGCAGCCCGGGTGCAGTATGTCCTTTTCCTCCATTTCCTTCTCACTGCATCCTACGTCAATGCAATTTTCTTCCCCATTGTCCTTCTGTCAGTTGAAATTAACGTCCTAGCAAAGGGGACTGAGTGGAAAAACTTTAACTACCAAAATAACTCTTGCGGTTTTATTTTAACTGATTAATGTTCCTGCACTGGATGAAACATACTGATCCGTTTGATTATGCCAAATAGCCAAACTGAGAGGCCCTTTTCCATATGTGTGGGCAGGGATAATTGCCTCAATTTGCCCTGGAAAGGCCTACTTGTGCATAATTGTACTGTGAGTGACATAATTACTTTTCTAAGGGTCTTTCTAAACAGGAGGTGCTTTTAAAGTGATGAAGCCCTGCCCCTGCTCTTCACAAACAGCATAGTCAAGCCCTGGCAATACCTATTTCCTGCTTGTCCTCAGGATGTTGCCTTCATCTCGTCCCAGTCTGGGAC
Organism: Emydocephalus ijimae; assembly: GCA_004319985.1. Classification (NCBI taxonomy): domain Eukaryota; kingdom Metazoa; phylum Chordata; class Lepidosauria; order Squamata; family Elapidae; genus Emydocephalus; species Emydocephalus ijimae. The sequence goes on along the minus strand of BHEV01009887.1, from coordinate 60,192 downwards.
CAAGGAAGGTCCAAGTCATTCTCAGCTGTGCCTGGGTTAAAATAATGTCTCTCACTTCCCCCTTTAATTATGATTCTACCCAAGGACTGCAAAATCGCTTTTGTTGCTTCTTATCTAAGAAGGAAGTGACTGGTAGTGGCCAAGAATAGCAGCAATGGAGGCAGGATAGCATTTTGCTACAGTTGTTACAGATGAACAGAGTTGGAAGGGACCTTGTAGGTCATCTAGTCCAACTCCCGACCCAAGCAGGAGACCCTACACCATTTCTGACAGATGATAGTCTAGTCTCTCCTTGAAAGCTTCCAGTGATTTCCACTTCCCATGGGGACAGCACAGGTGAAGCTGATACAGCATCTACCAAGCCATGGTGGCACTGCAGTTAGAATGCAGTACTGCAGGCTAATTGCAGGCTAATTCTGCTCACTGTCAGGAGTTTGATTCCTTCAATCCTGACTGGCTCAAGGTTGAACTTAGCCTCCCATCTTTCTGAGGTTGGTAAAATGAAGACCCAGGTTATTGGGGGCACGAGGCTGACTCTGTCAACCGCTTGGAGAGGGCCATAAAGCACTATGGAGTAGTACATAGGTCTAAGTGCTAATGCTATTGCTACCGACCCAAAAATGGGTGGAAAAATGCCAGTCAGGCCATGCTTGCCTTTTAGTTCAACAGTCCCTACAGCAGGGGTGTCCAACCTTGGCAACTTTAAGACTTGTGGACTTCAACTCCCAGAATTCCTCAGCCAGCTGAGGTCCATAAGTCTTAAAGTTGCCAAGGTTGGACACCCCTGCCCTACAGCATTAACCTGCATGCCAGGAATGTTAATTTGGGGGGGGGGGAGAGAAAGGAAATATCTACTACTCTGAAATAGCCTGTGCTGCCCCTTGTACTAGGGAGATATAAAGGTCTAGTTCATGCTCTTCTGGTGGCCTCAACCATTGTTAGCCTTTCTTTGATGTTGCTCTCCATCTTTGTCTAGTTCCGCCTTGCATTCTTTGACTATTTCCTATTTTCGTATATGTCTTGCACGGTATGGAATCCCAAGGCATCCCCTCCAAATGAGCAAACTGCTTTGTATGTAGATTAAGATTGGTTATATGCCAATTCTTTCTCTTATGGTCTCATTTCTGATTTTATCTCACTCCAAGCAACTTTCCTGCCACATTTCCATGGTGTCTAATTTTCATGTTTTCATGTTTTACTGTAAGTGTCCATGTTTGGCACTCAGATTATTCCCATGTTGCTTAAGGAAGGAATTCCTTAGATTTCAGCAAATTACCTTTTTCAGTTTCCATTCCAATTCTACCAGGAAGAGTCATTCATATCCCGTCCTTTTTTCTACTGCTGGCTGCCACAATGTTCTGACCCAAACCTGGTTCCAAGGAAACAAACATGAGACAAAGGTAATAGCACAACCTTTTAATGTTTCTTTATGAAGTCCGTTCCTTCATGGGTAAAAGGCTGCCTTCAAACCAATTAGCTCTGATAAGAAAGAGCCTTGCCAAGGTTTTGCAAGGCTGCCAAGAACACCAGATAAAGTTACTAAGCAATAATTCATATACAAAGAGTCTCCAAACACCAATTCACATATTCCTAACATCCACCAGGCTCGAGTGTAAAACTTCTTTGCCTTCTGCAAAGAATGGCAGTTTCTCAGCTGGCTTTTATCTCCTCAGGGAGGGGCTGTTCCCTTGCAGCCTTACTCCCGAGTCACCCATGCTTCTGCAGCTGCTCTTTCCTTCGAGCAGCCCTGCGCACACTCACACTTGGCACAGGCACAGGCTCCTCGGGGACCTCTTCATCGCTGCTGCCAGCCTCCACAATCTCCAAAGGCAGCACTTCACTCCCTGAGGGTCCTGGCCCCATCCCTGCATCACACGCAGGCCCCACAACTGAGTCTTCACCTTCTGAGCCCTCAGCTGTCTGTACCTGCAGTCGGCGAACCACAACACTCACATTTGTGCAATGTGTGAGCCATAGTTCAGCCAATAACATAGACATCACTTGCTGGTGACCATTAGCATGGTGTTTTCTCACTGCCCATAGGTTGAGAATCAGTTTGGAAACATTACTTGTTGATCATCCTGTTTTAATGAGCCCATAATCCCTTGTGGGGTGAAGTATGGGCAATTGAATGGAGATGAGTGTTTACTGGCCAGATGCCTTTCCTGTCGCCAATGCTGAGGTTTTTTTTTCCAGCAGATATATTCTCTTTGTGCCCAGAGAGAGAAATATCTGCCTCTACCTACTCAATATCTGCCTCTACCTTGATCAAACTCATGATCGACCTAGATCAAGCAGCCTCCTGATTGTTAGGTAAGAGTTCCACCTCTAGACTACCGCACAATTCCCAAGAAACATTACTTATTGATGCAGTTATGCATTTATCTAATTTGTATAGCCATCCATCTCAACAAAAGTGACCCTGGGTGGCTTACAATTCATTATTTAGGAGCCTCTGTGGCTCAGTGGTTAGAGTGCAATACTGCAAGCTACTTCTGCTGTAGCCAGCTGCCTACAATTTGGCAGTTCAAATCCCACCAGGCTCAAGGTTTACTTGGCCTTCCATCCTTCCAAGGTGGGTAAAATGAGGACCCAAATTATTGAGGGCAACATGCTGACTCTGTAACCACTTAGAGAGGGCTGTAAAGTACTATAAAGCAGGATATAAGTCTCAGTGCTATTGCTATTATAACATGCTTTGAAATAGGCCTTCCTGACCACAATCAGCATTTGCTTAAAGGGCAAATTTAGAGCTTTCTGAAACTGGATAGAAGGATGTTAATAACTAGTTGTATTTCACAGCATTCTTCTTAAGCTGTGGCATGGAGTTAATGGTATACCACTCAGTGTGCTACCATGCTTGTGGCACAGTGGTTAGAATGCAGTATTGCAGGCAAATTCTGCCCATAGCCTGGAGTTCAATCCTGATGGGCTTAAGATTGACTCAGTCTTCCAGCTTTCTGAGGTCAATAAAATGAGGATCCAGTTTGTTGGGAACAATATATAAATAATGCTTCTTTGTTGTAAACCACCCAGAAAATGCTGTAAAGGGCTATGGAGCAGTATATATGCCCAAATGCTAAACGCTATTGCTAGTCTTTGTGCAACCCTCTTTAATAAGTATCTATTTTGTCTTTTGTGCATTACAGACAGCTAAATTGCTGCTACTCTAGAATATGTCCGGTATTCGTGGTTCTCTTTATTACATATTTCATGATGAAGATTAATTGTTGAATTTTAATGTTGCAGTTAGAATCTCTTTGTTTCATTTGCATTTTATTGGAAGCTACCTTGAGTGCTGGCTTTGAGGGAAGGGTGGACCCTAAATTTAATTTAAATTCAGAAGCATACTCAAGAGTTTATTGCCACTGATCAGTCCTTTGTTCTTTTTTGGGGGTGCTAATCTGCAAATTTCCTTCCTGTTCCAGATTCTCATATAGAAGTAAATGGGAAAACCCGGTCAAATAACGATGTCCTGTCTGATGCAGATTGCGTGTGACAGCCTCCATTCAGTGGGAAAACTGAATTGATAGACTTGTTTAATATTAATTAAGAGAGGATTGTTAGCCAGTAGATGGTTGATTAAATTTACAGGTGGGCTTCCAGTGGGAGATTAAAGGCAAATCGGCAGATTCATTCCCCTCCCTCGAAGCCTCATTTGTAACATTAAGGCAGGATTGAGTTAGCTGTGTACTGGGATCAGTGCTTCAATTATTCCACTTTGCTTCAGATATGATCAAGGATGCCTTGAGGCTCCATGGAGATGAAAGCACAAATTTCTGACTTTCTATCAGCCCTAAGAAGTAGCAGATTCTTATGAGCAGGTGACCTTGAGTGAAGCTGTAGCTTGCAGTCTCCCATGGGTGCATAGAGGTGAGGATAGCCAGAAATAGCTCCTTCTTTGGAGACATTTCTTTAAAAAAAAATGTGTACTTCACAAACACGTACAGTTCCCACGGCAGCTAACAACCAAAGACCAAAAATGTCACAAGTCATCAATGAAATAACAATTGGAAACAGCCGTCACCTTCTGTGAAACAATAAGAAGAAACAGCTCATAAAAAGTTGCAAAGTTTTAGGGGAAGAAAAAATTATTCTTGATGCCGAAATAACAGTTGGGTAGATGCCTCCTTTGTGACAGTGGTAGGATTCAAAAAAAATGTACTACCAGTTCTGTGGGTGTAGTATGGCTTGGTACACGTGGCTTGGTGGGCATAGCAGGGGAAGGTTACTGCAAAATCCCCATTCCCTCCCCACCCCATTAACCTGCTTTCCAGCTCTGTTCTCCTGTGCAGGGCAACAAAAGAAGACCCAGCCGATCAGCTGGGACTCGATGGGAGGCAGAGAAGAGATGGGGGCAGGGCCAGTCAGAGGTGGGATTTGCTGGTTCTCCAAACTACTCAAAATTTCCACTACCGGTTCTTCAGAACTGATCAGAACCTTCTGGATACCATCTCTGCTTTGTGATAATGTTTCAAATGCAACTGAAGAAGACACTCAGAGCAGTCGCCCATGATCTGCTTAGCTGGATAGACAGTTACAAGAAATACCAGGATGAAGAACTTTAAGAATAAACATTGATATGTCCCCATGCTGGAGTAACTGAAGTTTCTGAATCATTTGGAGGTATCTGGCCAGCTTTATCTAAGAACTTTTTCCAGTTTGTCGTAACTTTGAACAGTCACTAAATAAACAGTTTAAGTTGAGGACGACATATATGAAACAGATTCATCCTTTATATTCAAGCAAATATCTATTTGATCTTCATATAGGAAAATTTACATACTGACTAGCTGTCAACCTGTTAGGGAGTGGATCCATATGAGCTAAGGAAAAGAATCTACCGTATGGGGCATGAGCCACATTTTATAAGCAGATTAATTTGAGAGAAGATTATGATAATTAGCCTGATCCAAGTTTTATGCCTGTTGAAAAAGGGGTGATGCTCCATTTTATCAATACTATTCTATTTCTTTATACTCCAGAGGGCTTCTGCAGGAATGCAACAGCTTCCAAAATCTGATCTTCACTATTTCTAAACTTCGAATATTACTACTTTTATACTAAGGGACATGGTGGCTCAGTGGCTAAGACACTGAGCTTGTCAATCAGAAAGGTGGGGAGCTCGGCAGTTCAAATCCCTAGCACCCTGTCAGGAGTGAGCTCCCATTACTTATCCCAGCTTCTGCCACCCTAGCAGTTTGACAGCATGTAAAAATGCAAGTAGAAAAATAGGGACCGTTTTGGTGGGAAGGTAACATCGTTCCATGTGCCTTCGGCATTTAGTCATGCTGGCCACATGACCATGGAGACATCTTCGGACAGCACTGGCTCTTCGGCTTTGTAATGGAGATGAGCACTGACCCCTAGAGCTGGAAACGAGTAGCACGTATGTCCAAGGGGAACCGTTAGCTTTTACTCTGATCAGGTGTACCAATCTTTAGCCTTTTATCTTGACTGTTGTTTTTTTCCCTCTTGGTCTTTAGAAGGTTTGTTACCATCTGTAACATCACAGTGGCTCGGGCAATAGGAGACCAATTAGGATTATATGTGATTCAGTGTCACTGGTACGGTTTTTTGTGGAAAAAGATATTGTGGTACATAGAGATAGTCCTTGAGTTCCAACCATTCCATGTAGTGCCCGTTCAAAGTTGCAGCAGCACTGAAAAAAGTGACTCATGATCATTGTTCACACTTAACAACTGTTGCAGGATCCCCACAGTCATGTGATCATGTGATCCTCATGGCCATGTGATCAAAATTCAGATGCTTGGGGTTAAGTTTGGAGCATGGGTGCGAATAATGGAGACGAGCCGGTGAAACGGTGAACTTCAAACTCTTTATTTACATGGTGTGACAGCTCAAACTGGATGGCTGTTACAGCCTTCCTTATTTAGGCAACTTATTAACTATTCAACCAATGAAAACCTGGGAGCGCTAGCTCCATTGACCAATGAGAACGGCTCGTTAATGGCCAATCAGATTCCCTTGAACGGACCAATCTGATCTCGCCATTTAACAGCCAATCAGAAGTGTAGGGCCAGAACCCTGCACTTAACTTCAAGCTCAAGATAACTTTATTACACATTTATTCATTCACAACACCCCTTCCCCCCGGGTTCTGTTTACGGGGTGCGGTTACGTAGTCCTTGAGGTAGGATGGTTGTTTTGTTAGTCTATTTGATTTTCGTTGTGCACCCGGTATTTAGCTGCACTCTTGTTGAGGTAAATCGTTGTTTGGCGAAAGGGGTGCCTCTGGCTCTGAGTTCGAGCTTTCGTTGTCACCAACATCTTCGGTATCACCCTGAGGTGAGCTCACTCCCATCCCTGATTCCTCTTCTCGTGTTTCCATTCTGCTATCGTTCCCTTCAAAAAGGTTTTCTGCTAGTTGCAGTTCATCTTCCTCTGTATCTCCCCCCTCCCTGGTTATCAGGGGGCTCGGAGATCCCTGACTGCAGCCTTGATCGTAGTTGATCGATATGGCGCTTCAATAGTCTATCATCACGGCATTGTACAAGGTATGATCTCGGGCCGGTTACACAGACCACAGTCGCTTCTACCCACAACGGATCGCCCGATAAATTTTTAGCGAATACCGTCGCCTACCTGGAAGGTACGGCATCGCCCGCTGGATCCGTGTGGTTTCTCCAGTTCATATGCTGGGTGTAACCGGTCGAGGTGGGAGGGGAGTTTTCGTCCCATTAGCAACTCGGTGGGAGTTTTGTTGTGATGCTGTGCGGAGTGATATGCTGTAAAAAGAGGATTTGGTTTATCTTTCCTTCGATGTTGTCATAGTCCACTTTTTGTAGTGTTTTCTTGATGAATTGTACTATGCGCTCGGCCCTTCCATTGGCTGCAGGATGCGCAGGCGAAGTCAGCGCATGTTGAATACCGCGGTCCGCCAGATACTGTTCAAAGGACAGCGCAGTAAATTGGGGCCCGTTGTCGGATACCAGAACGTCTGGTAATCCGTGGGTTGCAAACAGTCTCTCCAGTTTCTTAATGACCGCTTCGGTTGTCGTGTTCCTCATTAGGTGGATTTCGAGCCAGTTCGAGTAGGCGTCCACGGTTAACAAGAAGGTGTGGCCTTTGGTAGGGCCAGCAAAGTCCAGATGGATACGGGATCAGGGTCCCTGCGGTGTCTCCCATTCGGTTGGGATTGCCTTTGGTGGGGCGTTGCTTACTTCTTGGCATCTATGACAAGCTTTGACCCAAGTCTCGATTTGCTTGTCGATGCCTGGCCACCATGCGTAGCTTCGTGCGAGGGCTTTCATGTGCACGATGCCGGGGTGGCCATCATGCAAGGTTCTCAGTACTACTTGTTGGAGTCGCTCTGGGATAACGACTCTATCGCCCCAGATGATACAGCCCTTTTGAGAAAACAACTCTGTTTGTCGACTTTTGAATGGTGCGAAGTTGTCTGATACTTGGTCCAAAGGCCATCCACGTTCCACCCAACTGAGGACTTGTGCTAACGCGGGGTCACGTTTTGTTTCTTTTGTGATATCACGGGCAGTTAATGGCGGTGTACGAAGTGCCTCGATCTGCAACGTTGTCACTGTAGGTGCGGGGTCGTCGATAGTCTCTGGAAGCGGTGCTCGGCTCAATGCATCGGCATGGGGAATGGCTTTCCCCGGGCGGTATTGTAGCCGATAATTATAGGCAGCCAAGAATTCTGACCAACGAGTCATCCTGGGAGATAATATGGCTTTCCCCGGGCGGTATTGTAGCCGATAATTATAAGCAGCCAAGAATTCTGACCAGCGAGTCATCCTGGGAGATAATATGTAGGGAGTTGGTTTATCTCCGGCTATTATCCCCAGCAAAGGTTTGTGGTCAGTCACAATAGTAAAAGCCCGGCCATACATGTACTCGTGAAATCTTTTAACAGCAGACACAATTGCAAGGGCTTCTTGATCAATCTGGCTATGATTTCGCTCAGTTTTTGAAAGCGTCTTTGAAAAATAGACAACAGGGGCTTCGCTACCGTTAGGCAATACATGGCTCAAAATGGCGCCCACTCTGAAAGGCGATGCATCACACGTGATAGTTAACAGCAAGGTCTCATTGTACTGCATTGTACAGCGTCAGAAGTCAGTAGTTTTTTCATATTATGGAATGCCTGCTCTTCTCTATGAACCCATACCCAAATTGCTTTTTTGTCCAGGAAGCGATGTAAAGGTTCAGCGACAGTTGCTTTGTGTGGCAGGAATATGTTATAAAAATTGATAAGGCCTAGAAACGCCTGGAGGTCGGTCTTATTCCGGGGTCGGGGAGCGTTTTTTATTGCTCTCAATTTGCTATCAGTTGGGTGAATGCCCTGACTGTCAATTAAATACCTTAAAAATTCAACACGGTCTGTACACAGCTTACACTTATATTTCTTCACTTTAAGACCTGCGTCTGAATTTCTGGAGAACTAATTTTAAGCGATCCCGTAAAATTTTTGAAGTAGGGGCAGCAATTAACACATCGTCAAAGTAAGGAACAACACTTTTAATCCCTTGTAATTGTCTTTTCATCAGGCTCTGAAAGATCCCCGGGGCTACACTCACTCCGAACTGGAGCCGTGTACATTTAAAGGCACCTCGGTGCGTCACGATCGTCTGTGCCTGTCCCGTTTTTTCATCAACCAGCAGTTGCTGATATGCCTGAGCTAAGTCTAGTTTAGCGAAGACTTTTCCGCCCCCCAGGGAATGGAGGAGGTGCTGCACCACCGGCACCGGATATGCATTTTGCTGCAGGGAGTGGTTCAGGGTGGCTCGGTAGTCCCCACAAATTCTAATCGAACCATCCGGCTTAATGGGTGTCACGATTAGGGTCTCCCAGGGAGAGTGATCGGTTGGGTCTAACACTCCCTGGACTATTAACTTATCAAGCTGTTCGTCTATTTTCGGTTTTAGTGCAAATGGAACTCGACGAGGCTTAAGGTGGATGGGAGCTATTTTTGGATTAAGGTTAAATGATANGTTAATGCCTGCCACTTCAATGCCGAGTGGCGCGAACCATTGGAGGCCTAGCAGGCTAGGCCGATCTTTGTCGATCACAGTCAGGGGTAATTACACTGTGCGGTTCTTGAACGAGACCCGGACTCGGCTGGATCCAATGACTGGAATCCTATTCCCCTGATAGTCTTTAAGTATACGTCTTTGGGAACGGAGGTCTTGGCACCGGATAGTAGGGATGAGTTGCTTGAGGGTCTTCCAGGAAACCATCGAGAGAGACGATCCTGAGTCGACTTCCATTTGGCAGGGCTGATTTTCGATGGCCATTGTAATTCGGATTTTCTTGGCAGCCAAGGAAGAGGCATGACCGATAGTGGTAGTTTGGTGAGCCTCTTCTCGCTTCGTGGGGCGATTTAAGGTTCAGTTTCTGTAGGAGTGGTTTACTGGTTCTCACCTTACAGGATGGTTTCTTGTAGATTGGCGATAGTTAGCCCCCTTCGAGGTCTGGCCAGGTCCTAGGAGGCTTCTATAGACCCGTCCGATGTGGCCTCTTTTCCCGCACTCATGGCAGAGCGCGTCGCAGAATTTGCATTCGGACCTGGAATGGTTGGCCCCACAGCCAGCGCATGGGTGTTGGGACTTCGGGTAATGGTCCCGATTGGACCGCAGTTGATGGACCTCTTCTTTGTCACTGTCTGATGACGAAGAGAGGTCCTCGTGGTGGGCCATCAAAAGCTGTCCTTCTGACTTGGGTGAGATGTCGCCGGTCGGTTGGTGTACCGGAGTGCGGTTGCGGCGTAGTTGGGCAGCCGATTTCCTGGTTGCTTCTGATGCAGTAGCATCAGTGATGGCATCGGCAAGGCTGATGTCGCCTTTCGCCATCAGCTTACTCTGCACGTTTAGTGCATCTAATCCCAGAACTATTCGATCTCTCAAAGCCTCTTCCAGGTCAGCGAACCCGCAGAGGCCTCCCAGGTTTCGATGAAATCGGCAATGCTCTCTCCTTTCCGCTGGTTTCTTTGGTAGAACTTGTGCTGCCTTACGAGCATTAGTACGGTTGGTGCATAGTGGGCCCTCAGTTGGGGTTCGAGGACGTCCCAGTCCATAGCCTTCACTTCAGCCGGTTTTGCTAGGGCCTTGGCCATCTTGAATACAGTCAGCCCACAATGCGTTAGGAATACCGCCCGTTTCTTCCCGGTCATGGCATCCTTCAAATTATTGGTTTGCAAGAACATTTGGAAACGATCCATGTAGGACTCCCAGTCCTCTTGAGCTGGGTCGAATGGAGTGGGTGGTATGACGCCGCCGGACATGGTTCCTCCGTTGTGCGTTTTCAGCCACGTGCTTGGTTATCTTCTTCGTTGTTCAGTCAGCTCTGACGTCTCCACATCCCATCCTCGTCACCAGTGTTAAGTTTGGAGCATGGGTGCGAATAATGGAGACAAGCTGGTGAAATGGTGAACTTCAGACTCTTTATTTACATGGTGTGACAGCTCAAACTGGATGGCTGCTACAGCCTTCCTTATATAGGCAACTTATTAACTATTCAACCAATGAAAACCTGGGAACGCTAGCTCCGTTGACCAATGAGAACGGCTTGTTAATGGCCAATCAGATTCTCCTGAATGGACCAATCTGATCTCGCCATTTAACAGCCAATCAGAAGTGCAGGGCCAGAACCCTGCACTTAACTTCAAGCTCAAGATAACTTTATTACACATTTATTCATTCACAACACTTGGCAACTGGCATGTATCAGTGGTCGTATTCTACCGGTTTGGCCCGGTTCTGCAGAACTGGGAGCAGCGTTCTCTCTGCCGCTCTGCTGTTGGGCCCACCCACCCACATGCGCTCCTATACTCATATTTATCCTCTAAATCTGAAGTGCAGTTGCTTTGCACGGCATAGAAGAGTGCTGTGCGGCAGCTGCTAAAGTGACCGGGATTTTGCAAGCTTGTAGGAGGTGAGTTAGAATGCCTCTGCGCCTATGCAAATGCCTCTGTGCCTGTGCAAAGTACGTGTTTGGCACGCATGCACATGCAAAGTGTGTGCACGGATGCAAAGCATGCCCACCAAGCCACGCCCACTGAACTGGTGGTAAATCCTACCACTGGCATGTATGTATGACGGTTGCAGTGTCCAAGCATCCTACGATCACATTCTGTGACAATCTGATAAGCAAAGTCAACGGGGAAGCCAGATTCACTTAAACATCCATGCTACTATCTTAATGACCGCCATGATTCATTTAATCACGGTGACAGTAAAGGTCTCAAAATGGAGCAAAATTCACTTAACAGCTATTTTGCTTATTATCTACTGACATGTTGAGTTCAATTGTGGCCATAAGTTTGAGGACTACTTGTAATGTTCTCATTAGAAAGCTTCACTTTTGATCACAACAAACAGAGAATATGGGAGCAGTTCATTAAATCTCACTGGGTCTCTCAGAAATGCATTGATCAAGCTGAACCCAACCATTGTGGCAAGAATTTGTCACTTCTGCTCTGGAGCTTTAAGCTGAATAACCCCTGTAGATGATTAAAAGGTCATCAAAGGCAGCTGGCGTCTTTCTTTCCCTATTACAAAGTGTGGTATAAAAACACATTTCTAATAAATTCCTGTCAGGCACTGCTATGCAGAGAAGATTGCATAACTGGGAGCTATGAGTTATGATGCTATAATTCTATAAAAAGGTTCATGGGAACATCACAAGTGGAGCTCTAACTATCCTGGAATAGAGTGGAGCTTGCCATCATCTTTCAAAATGTAGCTGGTCTTAAAGGATGTTTAATATACCAGGCATGAATCCAATTCATGCTGAATAAGAGACACTTTCTGTCTTGATGATGTGTACTCTGTCTTCTTTTTTTTTCAAAAAAAAAATAAACCCAAAGGTTTCCCTTGTCCAATTGTTTCCGACTCTAGGGGGTGGTGCTCATCCCTATTTCTTAGCTGAGGGAGCTAAAGATGCTTCTGTGGTCATGGAGCCTGAACGATTATACACTGAGGCACACTGAACACTTTTTCCCCTCCATCAAAGTGGTACCTATTTCTCTACTTGCATTTGCCATGCTTTCAAACTGCTAGATAGGCAGGAGCTTCAAGGTTGCTTGTTGAAGCTGAATAGGGAAAATTATCCCATCAATAAACACAGGATTAAACCTTAACCAAGCACAGAATTAACCTTCACCAAAAAACAGTTTTAGACCAAAACTCAGAAAGGTTATGTAAACTTACATTTGAATGTCACTCTTTCTCGCTAGCCAAGAAGCCTTGCTGAATGTCACTCATCTTGGTTCCTTGCCATTAAAAAGCTTCTTTGTTATTCATATATTCAATCAGCTCTGCTTGCTATTCAATTATTTCTTCAAAGTGCTGATCATTGCAAGTATCTGCAGGGGAGTATTTCCTCCCAACAACAGTGTAAAAAGCTTAAAGCCTTCCCCTTTAAGAAAGTATCAAACACCTCCTTCGGAGACAGTAAGTCTAGGCATACTGCCAAGAATGTAATAAGAGTGGAAAACAACAAAAGAAGATTCCTTCTAACTACCGGTTCTCCAAACTGCTTAGAAAGTTAATAAGGGGTTCTATAGAATCGGTAGAACCCCATCCCTGCTTATATACCACTTCACTGTGCTTTTTCAGCCCTCTCTAAACATTTTTCAGAGTCAGCATATTGCTCCCAACAATCTGGATCCTCATTTTAGTGACCTCAGAAGGATTGAAGGCTGAGTCAACCTTGAGCTGGTGAGGATTGAACTTCTGGCAGTTAGCAAAGTTAGCCTGCAATACTGAATTCTAACCACTGCGCTACCCTGGCTCCTAGACCACATTGTAAACATTTCTACCCAGGGAAGTCCAGGATACTAGGGGGTATTTTCACAGAAAGAAGAAAAGAATTGTTGACAAAGACTTATCGCAGTAGCAAAGGCACACATGGATGTTCAGTGGTCCTGGGTTGCAAGTGAACGATGGCCATGGAACCAACTGCAGCGAAATCTTAGGGATCAAGAAGTCCTCAATAGTGGTTGGAAAAATTCTTTGCCTACCTCTGAGGAAAAGTATCTGTCTTTTCCCGGCAACTTGGAATTTAAAGAAGATGGTTGATTGAAAGACAATCAAAAGGAGAGAAGAAAAAAGATACCAGGAAAAGGAAACAATCGAGTGTCTAAAAGGAGACCTCTAACCACTTTGGTCTCTGATCCCACACATCCTGCTTGCAGTCCTCAACAAATTATCCCTTAAGGGGGTTGTAGGAGCGCCTCTCACCCATTGCTTTAGTGTGCTACTATTTTGTGGGAATAACCTTGGGAGACCGGAGGGAGAGTCTTAGTCTAGACAACAGTTTGATAAACAATATTTAGGTTCAGAGTACTACAAAGCAGGCATATTCAGATTTAGAATAGAATAGTATGAACGAGCTGGGATCTTGGAAATCTTCTAGCTCAAGCAGGAGAACTGATATAGTATTTCAGATAAGTGACTGTCTAGACTCTTCTTAAAAAAATCTTGTGATGGAGCACCCACGATTTCTGGAGGCAAGCTGGTTAATTGTCCTCACTGTTAAGAAGTTTCTCCTTAATTCCAGGTTGCTTCTCTTTTGGGGAGATTAATGTTAGCCTTGCGAGATGGTCCAAACGAAGAATATTAGCTCAATCTGTATTGTAAGGTCACATTAATGGAATATTGCAACTCCGAAAGTATTCTTCAACTTTTACTCCTTCAAAACTAGGGAGAATCCTTTCTGAGACACTTTTGCCCTCCTTCTTCCCTTGGACTCAAATTTCATTTTATCAGATCATTGTCTAGGCAGCGGCTCTTCCTCCTGTCACCCACGATCATTCTCACATGTTATTAGAGCTGCAATCCATTCTCAACCAAAAGTTTTAGCTGTGCTACAGCTTCTCAATTTAGCCAGTATAATTGCATTTCTTGCTGACTCAGGGCATAGATAATGTGGATGAAGCCTGGAGCAGATCAGTTTTGGTTCCCAATCCTCTCTCTTCTTCCTCCTCCTCCTTGTCTTGAAAGTTTGCAGTATCCAAAGCAAGCATGCAATTACCTCTACAGTGGTAGCATCCAGAGTAAAACACTGAGGGATGACTAGGAGTTTCAGTTTGTTCAAGAAAGAAATGGTCTTTATAGAATTACAGCCATGATGGACTTTGCAAAAGACTCCTTCCAACCTTTTCTCCTGGAAAGGCTTTATTATAAAAGAATATCAAGAGATGGGAAATGGGTTGAATTTTTGCATTGTGTTACATTTCTGTTCCTTGGCCTCCTTAGCCTGCCTTGTTTGGTGATGTCACCTAACATGATGTGACACCCAGTAATCAGCATAATGTGATGCCGTTCGCTGGAAATTTAAAACGATAACAAAACAAAAGAGGACTTGATTGGATCTCAAAGATGAGCTGCAGCTGGAGATGAATGCACTGCAGCATAGATTACAAGGAGCAAAGGCTGATGAACCAGCCAGATTTCTGTATCAGAAAAAAAAAGGATGGGGAATTTATTCCTTTGCTTGTCTCCCTTTTTGTTGATATCCAAGTGTATTTTTCAGCCAGTGTGTAGAATAACATTTATAAGCTGAGATATCAGCTGTTCTACCCTTAGAGATGATACAAAGCCAATCACTCCAATCCAGAGAGTCATTACAAAGTCCAGATGTAGTAAAACCTACATTCATCATGCTTAATTTATTCATTACTTTTAGTGAAATGTGCCAGGCTGGGCAAAGCTGGAACAGGTGCTTCTTCTTGGCAATGTTTTGATGCAAGCCGTGAGGGCCACCACTTCTAAAGAGTGACACGGAGCCATCACTGAAAATGCTTTTCCATATGCTTCCTAAAGAGCTTCTGGCTACAGATGGCACCAGAGAAGAACATCAGAATGATACAAACAAAGCAAATTGTACTTTTCTAATCCCTAATATGATTATTAGCTTGTGGCCTTTTGAGTCCCATAATATTTGTACACTGAGGCTTCCCAAGTACCATAATGTAATTATTCTTGCATTGGAAATAATTAGATAAGTTGGTTGGGAAGAACTTCAATCATGGCTACAGGATGTCAAAGTTAATCCAAATGAAATTTGTATTAGGGACATTCCCTAGAATCACCCCCAATACAGCAAAATGTGCCAATTTTGTATTGAGAATGTATCAGCCAACAGAACCATCAATCGGGACATGCCTTGGAATTGGAATGTTTAGAGTTCAATGGTCTTTACATTCTATCATCTGCAGATCTTGTTCTCTAATTGTCATCAAAACAGAATAGAATAAGCTGGAAGGGACCTTGGAGGTCTTCTAGTCCAGCCCCTTGCTCAAGCAGGAGAACCTATACCCTTCTATACAAGTGACTGTCTACACTCTTCTTAACAACATCCAGTGATGGAGTGCCCACGATTTATGGAGTCAAGCCATTCCATTGGTTAATTGTCCAAAATATTTTGGACACAAAAAGCAAATTTATGTGCACTTGAAGAAAAATCCCAAAATATATATTAGGGCAATAAGTTGATGCATTTATTTGCTAGATTTATAGGCTACTTTTCCTGTCGAAGCTCAAGGTGACTTTCAAATCAGCCTTCATTTATCACCACAACCACCTGGGAAATAGGTTAGGCTGAGAGAATCTCACTTTTGTCCATTCCCAAGCTATTTTATTCAGATTTTTCTCCATTTTAAGGAGATCCTTGTCATGTAAACAACACTGAAGGCAGTCTTTAAAGGTGGCTTGATTCCAGCTCATTCAATCTGCAGAATTATTTATTCCCTGAAACAAAAGCATACTTTTCTCCCTTCTGCCTCGTTCATAGAATTTAAAAATAAAAAAAAATTGGAAAAGATTTGTGAGAGCGAAGGGATCAGTGGCCGTATTCTATTGGTTCAGTCCAGTTCTCCCGAGCCAGTAGCAGTGATGAGCAGCAGAGGCCGAAGTGATTCTCTCCATTGCTCTGCTGTTGGGCCTACCTGCCCCCTTGGGCTCCCATACGCACTTTTATCCTCTGAATTTGAAGTGCAGCCTGCGCGTGCAAAGCGTGTCCACCAAGCCATGCCCACCGAACCGGTGATTAAAAATATTTGAACAACCTGGAAGGGATGCCCTATTTTTTTTTCCCCTCTGATATTGAAAAGCCCCTGTACGTACAGTGGTGGTAGCTTACTTCATCTTTCCTAAGGCTTCCTGTAAGAATGAACAACTGACACAACAAATGTTACATGATCAACAGACCAGTCTCTGGCCAAGTGATCCATTCTTAGAGAAAGCGTTGAGAAATTTAGAGGCAGCTCCTGGACTTCTAAAATGGTTGTTCATGAGCCTTATTAAAGAAAGAGAAATAAAAGGATTGTGATGACTTCCCCTTTCCTCCTTCCCTGCCAATTTTTCTGAATTTAGAGCACTAAAGGTCACCTTACCTTGGTAAAGTTCTATTTCTCTCTTCCCCCACCCTCTCTTCTTTTTCTCCCTACCTCTCCCCAGCCTTTTACTTTAATGAAGTCCTTGGTTGTCCTTGCTTGCAGAGGTGTAGGGGCATCATCTTTCCCCTTCCATAAATGATTGCTTCACCCCTGCAAAGCTAAAAGGCTTTTTCTGCAGCCCTTCCATTTCTGTTTATCCTTCCTTGAATTCACTCTCCGAAACTTCACCGACAGGCCAAATTAAGGGAGATTGACTGGATCTGGTGCAGTCCTAATAGATTTAACAGTACATTAGGTAAAGAAAGTACAGTATAAAAACATGGGCTGCATTTTCCTCTGAGCAAATCCTAACTGAAGATCTTGGCAGCTTCTGTAAGAAAGCTGGGCTAGAAGCTAGCTTGAGGAAGATCTTAATTCAAGATGGCGCCGACAGTGGTGCCTTGGTGACAGTGGTGCCTTGATGGCCCCTTGGTGCCTTGGTGAAATGCTCCCTTATGGTTTCTTTATTCTTTATTATTATCTGCAATTCACTACAGATTTCATACTCACAAGACCATCTGCTATCATTAACCTTATGATTCTTGACTCTTGACGAATGTATCTTTTCTTTTACGTATACTGAGAGTATTTGCACCAAAACAAATTCCTTGTGTGTCTAATCACACGGCCAATGAAGAATTTTATTCTATTCTCTATCAGGGCTCTCAAACTCACAGCTTGCACTGGCCAAGCTCACGCCCAGTTTAGCAATGAGGGGGAAAGTCCCGATATGTCATATGACTCTGCCATGACAATGTGAGTTTGACACCCCTAATATAGATAAATAATATGATCCAAAGCTTCTAGAAACTAGAGCTTTCATCCACTCTCATGCATTCCCTTTACTCAAATCAACCAAAGTCCAGTGTTAACAACTGGACAAGAGAGGGACAGATCTGATTAACAGATAAATTATCAGAATTGGAAGGGACCTTGTAAGTCATCTAGTCCAACCCGCTGCCCAAGCAGGAGACCCTATACCATTTCTGACAAATGGCAGTCCAATCTCTTAGTTAAGGATTGGGCCTTATGCAGTGGTTTCTTATCCCACAATGGTCAAACAGCTTTCCAACCAGGTTCATTGTCTGGCACTTGTTCTTAGTATTTCAAGAGAAACTTCTTCCACTCCAAGTTTATCCTGACGTTCATTATTTATGTACCCTACTCATGTCTATCTATAGTAGACTTTTTCCTAAACTATTTAGCTTTGGTTATAAGGAAATAAATTATTTTGATTGCTTTCTGCTTCCTTTCCAGCATTCTCTCTCTCTCTCTTTTTTATACATGGTGACCAGAACTGTATCCTGCATTCCAGATGCAGATGTCCTATATATTTTTAATAAGAGCATTTCATTCCTGGTAATTTTATTTTTAATTTGTGTCCTAATGACCCCTGAACATTTACCTTTTCACAGCTGACATAACAATTTGACATCTTTATTGTGATATTCTAAACTTTGACCTCAATGTCTTTTTTTTTTTTTGCAGTAACATATAGATTTGATCCCATTACTATATAAGTGAATTTAAGGGTTTTTTTTTGTCTAATGTGTATTTTTTTTAAACTTACTTAAATTGCACTTTGCCATTTTGCAATAGCACTTAGACTTATATACTGCTTTACAGCCTGCTCTAAGCAGTTTACGGAGTCAGCATATTGTTCCCCAAAATCTGGATCCTCATTAACTGACCTATGAAGGCTGGAAGGCTGATCAAACTTGAGCAAGTCCTGAGTGAACTCCTGAACGGAGCAGCCTGCAATACTGCCTTTTAACCACAGTACCACCAGGGCTCATTTAGCTAACCATTCATTTTCTTTAAAAAGATCTTGAACTCTTCATACTTTTCATTTTCCCCACCTTTGATAGTTTAATACTTTTAGCATATTTAGCCAGCTGGCTATTTGCCACAAATCAAGAATAGTTATAAACAAGTAAAAAATACTGTTGTCCTTCACAGATCTTTGAGGGCAAGTTCTTCTTTCTTCACTGAGAAAAGTGGTCAGATGTTCTTCATCTTTTCCTTGTATTTTTCAACTGAACTCCATACTCTTATTCCATGACTTCTGGGTATACCCAAAAGGAGGAATTTGGTCCAGTCTTTTGGAAAATTCAAGTATACAGAGTTACCTCCTTCCATGTGCCAGCTGAAACTCTAAAACATTGGTGAGGTGGGATCTATGTTTGCTGAATCCAGATAACAGATAATCAGAGTTGGAAGGGACCTTGTAGGTCATCCAGTCCAACCCCCCACCCAAGCAGGAGACTGTACACCATTTCTGACAAATGTCAGTACAATCTCTTCTTGAGAGTCTCAAGTGATGATGCTCCCACAACTTTTGAGGGCAAGCTGTTCCACTAGTTGATTTTTCTCACTGTCAGAAAGTTTATCCTTATTTCCAGGTTAAATCTCTCCTTGTTCAGTTTCCATGTGTTATTCCTTGTCTGGCCTACAGGTGCTTTAGAAAATAGCTTGACCCCCTCCTCTCCCTAATCTCTAATCTCCTAAGGGTTACTTAATGTTGACATGATGCTACTGGGTGAAGCAATCTAGGGACCAGCATGTTGATGTTTCTCAGTTCTGACTTTTTGTTCTATCAACTTCTGAGGAGACAGAACTATTCAATTATTCTGAACTGTGTGCTGTAATCCGTTACTAACAAGACAAAAGCTAACAGACCAAAAACATAAGGTACAGTCCTGTTTGTTGCAGTGTGCTTGATCACAGTCCTTGTGCATTTTATGTGCATAGGGTACTCTTTTCATTTAAGACTCGCCTTTTCCCTCGGAGTGCATTCTTAAATCTGGAAGTGTATCTCAGTTCTCACATAGCAAAGATAGTCAAGAAAGTCTTTGAGCCAGTCAGGCTGGATTTCTAACTACCCTCTTGAAAAAGATAGTCTTTCTGACATGCATATTTAATATTGACCAGTGCCATTAAAGCTGTAGTGAGAACCATGTTAGTTAATAAACTGCTCTGTTTGGAAGAAGTATCTTCTGAAGAGCATTCAGAAAGTGCAACTGTGCCATGTATTGGACAGGCTATTAAGAATATTCATGGCAGGTTGTGACATCTCCACTGGGTTCTGGTTAGTTTCCAAGCTCAATTCAATGCATATTTAAATTAGTTTATATCATTTTTGTTTTGCTTGATAGTTGTATGGTCTTGTTTCATTTTAGTCTTATTGTTATTTGAAGATTGATATATCATGTTGCATTTATTAAATTGCACTTTTGTTATGATATACCAACCTCAAATTAATCAATAGGAAAAACCCGATAGTTTTAAAATAAGTATTAAATAAAATTAAGATTTTCTTCAGCAACCCTGGTCTCTAATTGTCTCTCTTTCCAATCAGCTAATGGTGGTTTCCATCCCATGAAAAGCAAGAGAGCCTTCTCAAGAGTGATACTAAAATTATGGCATTCTCTCCTGAAAAATGATTCATTATCAACTATTACAGATGAAATTAAAAGGAAAAAGAGTTAAAGGGTTTAGGGACTTCGTTAATTACTTGAGATCGTTGAAGCACACCATTTAAAAATTCTAAATAAACCAATACTTTGTGATATTGTGCATATAGGTCAAAAGACATCAAAATAATTGTGTACTTTGAGTGTAAACATTGACAGAAAATGAAACAGTCTCATAGTGCAGTTCTTTCACAAGCTTAAAACTGAATCAGCATTTTTTCTGAGAGTCTGAAAGACTAGTTTTCTCTAATTGCTTTAAAATTAAGACATCGTAAGAAAGTCTGTAGTACTTTCTAAATTGTTTTTGTTGATGTTGGAAAAGATAAATCCTCATCAATATTTCTACCTCTTTTTTGCAGACTTCATCTAGATCGTCATATTGAATGCTTGAACTTCAGCAATTGCTTAATTTTCTTCTTCAGAATATCACTTCTGAAAATATATATTTTCCTTCACTAAAGCTATAGGGGAAAAAAAAAACCCTGCCCTAACTCTCACAGAGAAGCCCTTGAAATAATACAGATATTTCTGATAATGCTACAGTTGAATTCAAGATGTCAGCTCATTTCTTTGTCTTAATCTGTAGAGGAAGGACATGGATTATCAGATGCATCAATGGTGTCTCGGGAATACTTTTTTTTTTTTCATCTGAGCACACTGTCCCATATACTGGGAGTGGTGTGAGCCACCATTTTGGGGATTTAGAGCACATGAACAGCCACAAAAATCGCTGTCATGAGAGTCTTGTCTATCCAGCAATATGCACAATAGGAACGGTCAGTCACAAAATGTCCATTTACCTGAAGCCAAACAGGCTCCATAGGATGTTCACTACTACATCAGTGAGGCTTTTGTAGGATGTAAAGTCACCTTCTACAAATTAACATCACACTAAATCTGGGTATTGGGTTTTACCATATCTTAGTTCTTATTTCATGCTTGTCTTTAATTCAGAGAATCTTTTAGAAGATGGGGCAGAGATGGACACCAAATGACCATGGGTCTTATATTGTCTATCCCTGACTAAAAGGAGGGTAAGGAAAAAAAAAACAATCCTGAGATCCAGCCACCATCTATACTCTCCCATTTAGTTCAATAGAGTCAAGCCTTTTTGCAAGAGGATTAAAACTGAGCACTGAAATAGACCTGGATTATCTTGGTTGTAGTCAAAAAGTCTACAGTAAGATATACTAAGTGTATCTGAGGCCATCAAGCAGTATCAGGTCTGCAGGCAAGGCTGGGAAATAAAAAATAACTTCCCAGAACAAGGTAAATTTGCCAAAGAAAGTGCATGAACTATGCCTCTGAAATCACTCTGCTTTTACTTTATTCCATGGATTCTTACATTTGTGGTAAAATCTATAAAGTCAAATGTCCATGATTCTCAGGAAAGCTCAATATGGGCAGAAAAAAAATGACTGTTTTGTAGAACAGCTTAATTTGCTCTAGTGCAGCAAAGACATCGTAGACGTGTATTAGGGCTGAGTCCTTGTTTGCAATCTTGCATTATCCTCTACCTCAAAAGCTTTTTTCAAGGAATAAAGAGAGAAAGGCACTAGCGGTCACAATATATCACGCAAGTCAAAAAGCCTGTCAAATCTCCTGGGAAGGCCATTGACCTCTTTCCTATTCCCTGGAACGAAACAACATTTGTCAATGGCCTACAAAAACTCCAGCTGCACACAGGGCTATAATTAAACTGTTGTGAATGAATAAATGTGGATGAATAAATGTGAAATAAAAGTTATCTTGAGCCCAGTCAAGTGCAGGGTTCTGGCCCTGCAATTCTGATTGGCTGTTAAATGGCGAGATCAGATTGGTCCGTTCAGGAGAATCTGATTGGCCATTAACGAGCCATTCTCATTGGTCAACGGAGCTAGCGCTCCAAGGTTTTCATTGGTTGAATAGTTAATAAGTTGCTTATATAAGGAAGGCTATAGCAGCCATTGTTGGAGCTATCACACCATGTAATAAAGAGTTTGAAGTTCACTGTTCACCTGGCTCGTCTCCATTCTTCGCACTATGCTCCAAACTTAACACTGGCGACGAAGGTGGGATTTGGAGACGTCAGAGCTAACTGAACAAAGAAGAAGATAACCGAGCACGTGGCTGAACGCACAAAGGCAGAACCATGTCCGGCGTCGTCCTACCACCCACTCCATTCGACCCAGCGCAAGAAGACTGGGAAGCTTACATGGATCGTTTCCAAATGTTCTTGGAAACCAATAACTTGAAGGATGCCACAACCGGGAAGAAACAAGCAGTATTCCTAACGCACTGCGGGCCAACTGTATTCAAGATGGCCAAGGCACTAGCGAAACCGGCTGAAGTAAAGACTATGGACTGGGACGTCCTCGAACCGATACTGAGGGCCCACTATGCACCAACCGTGCCAACGCTCGTAAGGCGGCACGAGTTTTACCAAAGGAACCAGCGGAAAGGAGAAAGTGTTGCCGGTTTCGTCGCTGACCTCCGAAACCTGGGAGGCCTCTGCAGGTTCGCCGACCTCAAAGAGGCTTTGAGAGACCAAATAGTTCTGGGATTAGATGCGCTAAACGTGCCGATGCCATCACTGATGCTACTGCAGCAGAAGCAACCAGGAAGTTGGCTACCCAACTGCGCCGCAACCGCGCTTTGGTACACCAACCGACCCACAACATTTCACCCAAGTCAGAAGGACAGCTTTTGATGGCCCACCATGAGGACCTCTCTTCGTCGTCAGACAGTGACGAAGAAGAGGTCCATCGTCTGCCGTCCGATCGGGACCACTACCCGAAGTCCCAACACCCATGCGCTGGCTGTGGGGCCAACCATTCCAGGTCTGAATGCAAATTCCACAACACGCTCTGCCATGAGTGCGGGAAACAAGGCCACATCAGACGGGTCTGTAGAAGCCTTCTAGGACCCAGCCAGACCTCGAAGGGGGCCAACTATCGACACTCGACAGGAAACCGTCCTGTAAGGCAAGAACCAGTAAACCACTCCTACAGAAACTGAACCTTAAATCGCCCCACGAAGCGAGAAGAGGCTAACCAAATTATCACTATCGGTCATGCCTCTTCCTTGGATGCCAAGAAAATCCGAGTTAAAGTGGCCAACGAAAATCAACCCTGCCAAATGGAAGTCGACTCGGGATCGTCTCTCTTGATGGTTTCCTGGAGGACCCTCAAGCAACTTATCCCTACCATCCGGCGCCAAGACCTCCGTTCTCAAAGACTCATACTTAAGGACTATCAGGGGAATAGGATTCCAGTAGTAGGAACCAGTCGAGTCCGCGTCTCATTTAAAAACCGCACTGCATACTTACCCCTGACAGTGATCGACAAAGACTGTCCTAGCCTGTTAGGCCTCCAATGGTTCGCGCCACTCGGCATTGAAGTGGCAGGCATTAACTGAATCGGCAGCAGTGACTGGGAGGAGGACCTCATCCACGAATTCAGGGACGTCTTCGCAGAGAAGCTAGGCGAGTACAAGGGGACCCCAATCTCATTTAACCTTAACCCAAAAATAGCTCCCATCAGCCTTAAGCCTCGTTGAGTTCCCTTTGCCCCAAAACCAAAAATCAACGAACAGCTTGATAAGTTAACAGCCCAGGGAGTGTTAGAGCCAACCGATCACTCTCCCTGGGAAACCCCAATCATGACACCCATCAAGCCGGATGGTTCGATTCGAATTTGTGGGGACTACCGAGCCACCCTGAACCATGCCCTGCAGCAAAATGCATATCCGGTGCCGGTGGTGCAGCACCTCCTCCATTCCCTGGGGGGCAGAAAAGTCTTCGCTAAACTAGACTTAGCTCAGGCATATCAACAACTACCGGTTGATGAAAAAACAGCACAGGCACAGACGATCGTGATGCACCGAGGTGCCTTTAAATGTACACGGCTCCAATTCGGAGTGAGCGTAGCCCCGGGGATATTCCAGAGCCTGATGGAAAGACTATTACAAGGGATTAAAAGTGTTGTCCCTTACTTTGACGATGTGTTAATTGCTGCCCCTACTTCAAAAATTTTACGGGATCATTTAAAATTGGTTCTCCAGAAATTCAGTGACACAGGTCTTAACATGAAGAAAAATAAGTGTAAGCTGTGTACAGATAGTGTCGAATTTTTAGAGTATTTAATTGACAGTCAGGGCATTCCCCCTACTGATAGTAAATTGAAAGCAATAAAAAATGCTCCCAGACCCCGGAATAAGGCCGACCTCCAGGCATTTCTAGGCCTTATCAACTTTTATAACGTATTGCTGCCACACAAAGCAACTGTCGCTGAACCTTTACATTGTTTACTGGACAAAAAAGCAATCTGGGTGTGGGGTCATAAAGAAGAACAGGCGTTCCGTAATGTGAAAAAACTATTGACTTCTGACACTGTACTAATGCAGTACAATGAGACATTGCCATTAACTATCACGTGTGATGCATCGCCTTTTGGAGTGGGCGCCATTTTGAGCCACGTATTGCCTAACGGTAGCGAAGCCCCTGTTGCCTGTTTTTCGAAAACACTTTCAAAAACTGAGCGAAACTATAGCCAAATTGATAAGGAAGCCCTTGCAATTGTGTCTGCTCTCAAGAGGTTTCACGAGTACGTATATGGCCGGGCTTTTACTATAGTGACTGACCACAAACCTTTGCTGGGAATAATAGCCGAAGATAAGCCAACCCCCTATATATTATCTCCCAGAATGACTCGCTGGTCAGAATTCTTGGCTGCTTATAATTATCGGTTGCAATACCGCCCGGGGAAAGCCATTCCCCACGCCAACGCATTGAGCCGAGCACCGCTTCCAGAAACTATCGACGACCCAGCGCCTACAGTGACCACGTTGCAGATCGAGGCACTTCACACACCACCATTAACCGCCCGTGATATCGCGAGAGAAACAAAACGCGACTCTGCCTTAGCACGAGTCCTCAGTTGGGTGGAACGTGGATGGCCATTGGACCAAGTACCAGACAACTTCACAGCATTCAAAACTCGACAAACAGAGTTGTTTTCTCAAAAGGGCTGCATCATCTGGGGCGATAGAGTCGTTATCCCAGAGCGACTCCAACAAGCAGTACTAAGAACCTTGCACGATGGCCAACCCGGCATCGAGAGCATGAAAGCCCTCACACGAAGCTATGCATGGTGGCCATGCATCGACAAGCAAATCGAGACTTGGGTCAAAGCTTGTCATAGATGCCAAGAAGTAAGCAACGTCCCACCAAAGGCAATCCCAACCGAGTGGGAAACACCGCGGGGACCCTGGTCCCGAATCCATCTGGACTTTGCCGGGCTGACCAAAGGCCACACCTTCTTGTTAACCGTGGACGCCTACTCGAACTGGCTCGAAATCCACTGAATGAAAAACACGACAACCGAAGCGGTCATTAAGAAACTGGAGAGACTGTTTGCAACCCACGGACTACCAGACGTTCTGGTATCCGACAACGGGCCCCAATTTACCGCATTGTCTTTTGAACAATACCTGGCAGACCGCGGTATTCGACATGCGCTGACTTCGCCTGCGCATCCGGCGGCCAACAGAAGGGCCGAGCGCATGATACAATTCGTCAAGAAAACGCGACAAAAAGTGGACTATGACAACATCAAAGAAAAGACAAATCGAATCCTCTTTTTACGGCATATCACGCTGCACAGCGTAACCAACAAAACTCCCGCCAAGCTGCTCATGGGACAAAAGCTCCGCTCCCACCTCGACCGGTTACACCCAGTGTACGAACTGGAGAAACCACACAGATCCAGCAGCCGCTGCCGTACCTTCCAGGTAGGCGACCTGGTGTTCGCTAAAAACTTATCGGGTGATCCGTTGTGGGTAGAAGCGACTGTGGTCCACGTAACTGGCCCCAGATCATACCTTGTACAATGCCGTGACGATAGACTATGGAAGCGCCATATCGATCAACTATGATCAAGGCTGCGGTCAGGGATCTCCGAGCCCCCTGATAACCAAACTGAGGGGGGGGAGATATAGAGGAAGATGAACTTCAATTTGCAGAAAACCTTTTTGAAGGGAACGATAACGGAACGGAAACACGAGAAGAGGAATTAGGGATGGGAGCGAGCTCACCTCAGGGTGATACCGAAGATGTTGGTGACAACAAAAACTCAAACTCAGAGTCAGAAACACCCCTTTTGCCAAACAACACCCTACCTCAACAAGAGTGCAGCCAAATACCGGGTGCACAACAAAAATCAAATAGACCAACAAAACAACTGTCCTACCTCAAGGACTACGTAACCGCACCCCGTAAATGGAACCCAGGGGGAAGGGGTGTTGTGAATGAATAAATGTGTAATAAAGTTATCTTGAGCTTGAAGTTAAGTGCAGGATTCTGGCCCTGCACTTCTGATTGGCTGTTAAATGGTGAGATCAGATTGGTCCATTCAGGAGAATCTGATTGGCCATTAACAAGCCGTTCTCATTGGTCAATGGAGCTAGCGCTTCCAGGTTTTCATTGGTTAAATAGTTAGTAAGTTGCCAATATAAGGAAGGCTATAGCAGCCATTGTTTGAACTGTCACACCATGTAATAAAGAGTTTGAAGTTCACCGTTCACCTGGCTCATCTCCATTCTTCGCACCATGCTCCAAACTTAACATAAACCATAGAAAGAGAACAGTGGAATGAATCTTCTGTTGACTGTTCTGAAATTGTACAAGGTGCAATTCTCTTTGTTTACTTTCATTTTAAAAGGAGAATTCCCCAGTGTGGCCCAGAAATGGAAATCAGCAGCAGCCATAGAAGGCCATAAGTAATTCTCTTAACATATTATCCAGTCCAGGTTTCTTCCCCTTCTACCTATCCTTCCACTTCTAGAGATGTTAAATGTTGTGTCCGTTGGAATGAGGCCAGGAGTCGGTGACTTTGTAACAAGCTCTTTATTGTTGCTAGGAACCGAACTGAGGCTTTGGAAAACTTTTGTGGCTTTTTATTATCCAAGCCGCGGCGGCCGCGGCCAATGGCACCACTTTGAATCTCCCGCGATTCGAATCCATCAATCGCGGGAGATTCTTAGCGAGCCAATCGGCGTGGCTTGCCTAACCAATCCGATCGCCCCGCGCTTTGGCCAATCAAAGCACGGGGATCTCAAGTATTCAAATTAAGGTACAGAACACCCCTCCCCTCTTGGTTTGGTCCTTACATGGCGTAGTCCCGTAGGTAGACGGGGCTCTGCCTTTGCCTACTGGACCTGCGCAGGTCAGTTGTAGGTTGGATCCCGGCCGGTTCGGTCGGGGTCTCTGTGTCTCTTGACTCCATCGTTGGAACCGCCTGGTATGTTTTGCTGGGCCGCTCTTCGCAGCTCCCTCCTGGGCTACCCGGGTTGGTTGAGCTGCGGTTTTCGCCGCTCCCACTCGGTCTTTCCGGGCTGGTCGAGCTGGCCTGGCTGTCTCTCCCTGGCGAGGTTCCGTGCTGGCTGCTTTCAGGTGAGTATGGCTGGTTTCTTTCTTCTGGGTTTTGGTTCCTGGGATATCCCCTCCCCTCTTGGTTTGTGTTGAGGGGGTTGTTTGGTTGTATCTTGGTGGTGTCTTTTGCAGCAGCCCTCGATCTTAACTGATCGATGTGGTGTTTCCACGCTCGTCCGTCGGTTGTTTGTAGCCGGTACAAGCGTGGGCCTGTTACTTGTGTTATGATTGCTGGTACCCATAGTGGGTCTCTGGTTAGGTTCTTCGCGTAGACGGCGTCGCCTGGTGCGAAGGTTCGGTGTTTGCTGGTGGAGTCTGGGGGTTTCTCTGGGTTGTAAGTGGGGTGTAGTCCATCGAGTGGGGACCTTATCTTCCTCCCCATTAGTAGTTCTGCCGGGCTTTTATTTGTTGCGGTGTTCGGGGTTATGTCTTGTATGAAGAGTAATTTATTTATTTTGTCCTGGATCTCCCCGTGGTCTATTTTCTGGATGGTCTTTTTTGTGAATTGGACCATCCGTTCCGCCCTACCGTTCGCCGCCGGATGCACCGGGGCTGTCAGTGCGTGTTGTATGCCCCTTTCCGCTAGGAATTTTTTGAATTCCAGTGAGGTGAATTGGGGCCCGTTGTCGGACACGAGGACGTCTGGGAGGCCGTGGGTTGCGAAGAGTTTGCAGAGTTCTTTGGTCACGGCTTCCGTGGTGGTTGTTCTCATGTTGCTTACCTCCAGCCAGTTGGAGTAAGCGTCTACGGTTATTAGGAAAGTGTGTCCTCTAGTGGGCCCGGCGAAATCTATATGGATTCTAGACCAAGGTCCCCTGGGGGTTTCCCACTCTAGGATGGGTGCTGTGGGTGGGCTTGGTCTAGTTTCCTGGCATCGTTGACACCTTGCTACCCAAGCCTCAATCTGTTTGTCCATCCCTGGCCACCAAGCGTAACTTCTGGCCAGGGCTTTCGTTCTAACGATGCCCGGGTGCCCCTCGTGTAACAGTTCCAGTACCTTCATTTGTAGTTTTTCTGGGATGACCACCCTATCCCCCCATAGTATACACCCTTTTAGTAACGAGAGTTCTGTTTGCCGGTTCCGGAATGTCCTGAACGTCTCGTCGTTGTCCTTTTCCGGCCACCCTTTCTCTATCCAATGCAAAACCCGTGCCAGACGTTTGTCTTTATTAGTTTCTCAGGCAATGTCTGACGCAGTTATGGGTAGATTGGGTAGAGTCTCTATGGTGAGGGTGGTCGTCGTGGGTGCTGGGTCAGTGTCTGGTTCGGGTAACGGTGAGCGGCTTAAGGCGTCCGCATGGGAGATAGTCTTACCGGGTCGGTGTGTGAGCCCGTAGTTGTAGGCGGCCAGGAATTTGGACCACCTTGTCATTCTGGGAGACAGAATGTTCGGGGTGGCCCTGTTTCCTGCAAGTATTCCCAGCAGCGGCTTGTGGTCGGTGATGATGGTGAACGTCTGGCTGTAGAGGTACTCGTGAAATCTTTTTACTGCGGCAACGATAGCCAAAGCCTCTTTGTCCAGCTGGCTGTAGTTCCGCCCCAGTTTGGTGAGGGTTCTTGAAAAAAATGCGATGGGTGCTTCCTTTCCGTTGGGGAGAGTGTGGCTGAGGACAGTGCCGATGCCGAAGGGTGATGCATCGCATGTGATGGCTAGTGGTAGGGTCTCGTTGTACTGGATGAGGACGGCATCCAAAGTGAGCAGGTCCTTGGTTTTCTTGAAGGCGGCTACCTTGCATTTCCCCCAAGTCCAGGTGGCCGCCTTGTCCAAAAGCCTATGCAAAGGCTCCGCCGTGGTCACCTTTTGGGGCAGGAAGACATTATAAAAGTTAAGTCGCCCCAGAAACGCCTGCAGTTCTGTTTTTGACCTGGGTGTGGGGGCTTCTTTGATGGCTTTGATTTTTTTGTCAGTAGGGTGAATGCCGTGTCGGTCTAGGAGGTATCCCAGGAACTCGACCCGCTCTGTGTACAGCTGGCATTTTTCCCTCTTCACTTTGAGCTCGGTTTCTTTGAACTTCATTAGCACCTCCTTTAGGCGACTTTCTAGTTCGGCCCGGTTGGTTGCCGATACTAGTACATCGTCGAAGTAGGGCACCACCCCTTGATGCCTTGTAAGAGCCTTTCCATGAGGCTCTGGAAAATTCCAGGTGCCACGCTGACTCCGAATTGGAGTCGGTTACATTTAAAGGCTCCCTGGTGGGTGACTATGGTTTGCGCTTCTGCAGTTTCCTCGTCGACCGGCAGTTGCTGGTATGCTTGGGCCAGGTCTAGTTTCGCGAAAACCTTGCCCCCTCCCAGTGAGTGTAGGAGATGTTGCATGNGACCCATCCGGCTTGATTGGGGTGACTATTGGGGTCTCCCACTGGGCGTGGTCTATGGGTTGTAGAACCCCTTGTTTGACGAGCTTGTCAATTTGCTCGTCGATTTTAGGTTTGAGTACGAAAGGTACCCGCCTTGGTTTTAGGCGTTTCGGGGGAACGTTTCGGTCTAGGCTAAAGGATATAGGGGGCCCTCGGTACTTGCCTAGGGTGCCGTCGAACACTTCTTGGAAGTCCTGGGCCAGTTGTTGCTCCCAGTCGTCTTTGGCAATGTGGTCGATGCCCGTGACNGATTTCCCTGGTAGTCTTTGAGGATTAGTCTCTGGTTTTCTAGTCCCCTTCTCTGGATGGTAGGCACCAAGCATTTAATTTCTTGCCAGGCTACCATGGAGAGGTAGGACCCGGAATCCACCTCCATTTTACAGGGTTCGCCTTCAATGCCTACCTCCACGTAGACTTTTCGGGCGTCGGTGGTTGTTGCGTGGCCAATGGTGACCGTCTGATGTGTCTCTTCTCTCTGCCGGGTCTCGCCGCTTCGTTGGGCTCATCTGTTCCGGTCCCGACGGTTGTCTGCTAGGCGGTCTCTGGTCCTGGGTGGTGTGCTCTCTCGTCTCTGCTCATTCGGGTCCCATCGTCTGGGGCTGTAGGTTTTCTTGAGGCGGCAGACGTGGGCGATGTGGCCTTTTTTATCACAGTGCCGGCAGATTGAGTCGAAAAACCGGCATTCGGATCTGGGGTGGTCGCCTCCGCGACCGGCACATGCGGTCCTCGACTTATGACTCCGCTGGCGGTGCTGGTCGCGGCCTGTCTGGAGACGGTGGATCTCTCCCTCCTCGTCTGAAGTGCCCGAGGTGGAGTGGAGTTCACCCTGGTGGGTGGTAGTTTCCGGTTGGGCCTCGGCCGACCTTGCAGGGTGGTTGTTTGTGGTGCGGTCCCCGGTGTTCGGTTTCTGCATTTGGTCGGCTGATTGATGGGTGGCTTCGGCTGCGGTGGCTTCAGTGATGGCATCAGCGAGGGTGATGTTGCCCTTGGCCATCAGCCGACTTTGGAGAATGGGGTCCCAAAGGCCGAGCACGACTTGGTCCCGCAGGGCCTCGTTCATATTGGAGAACTCGCATAGTCCTCCAAGGCGCCGCAGCTCTGCGACGAAGTCACTGAGACTTTCGTCCGACTGCTGGTCCTGCCGATAAAATTCGTGTCGTCAGATGAGGATGGGCACGGCTGGAGCTTAGTGTCTCCGGAGTAATGGCTTGAGCTCATTCCAGTTCATCGCAGTAACATCGGCGGGTTTTGCTAGCGCCTTTGACATCTTAAACACTGCGGGCCCGCAGTGCGTTAGGAAGACGGCTCGTTTCTTTGGTTCGGTGGCGTCCTCCAGGTCGCTGCATTCGAGGAACATGCGGAATCTGTCCATGTAAGATTCCCAGTCCTCGCTAGCGGGGTTGAAGAGGGGTGGCGGTGCGATGCTGGCCATCTCGTCGGTCTGCTGGCTTCTGTCGGACACATGCTTCGGTTCAGGATCAGAATCCCATCCTCGTCGCCAGTGTTGTGTCCGTTGGAATGAGGCCAGGAGTCGGTGACTTTGTAACAAGCTCTTTATTGTTGCTAGGAACCGAACTGGGGCTTTGGAAAACTTTCGCGGCTTTTTATTATCCAAGCTGCGGCGGCCGTGGCCAATGGCACCACTTTGAATCTCCCGCGATTCGAATCCACCAATCACGGGAGATTCTTAGCGAGCCAATCGGTGCGGCTTGCCTAACCCATCCGATCGCCCCGCGCTTTGGCCAATCAAAGCACGGGGATCTCAAGTGTTCAAATTAAGGTACAGAACATTCAACATGGGAAGACATTTGTCTGTTTAGCCTATTCTTAGCTATCATGATTGGTAACAAGAAGCCAATTTCAGCCAAAGGTTCAGAGGTGGTATTCAGCAGATTCTGACCAGTTCTGGAGAACTGGTAGCAGAAGTTTTGAGTAGTTTGGAGAACTGGCAAATACCACCTCTGACTGGCCTTGCCACCCTACCACCTCTGACTGGCCCTCTATTCTCTGTCTCCTGAGTTCCAGCAGATTGGCTGATTCTTTTGTTGCCCTGCACAGGAGAATGGAGCTGGAAAGCAGGTTAGTGGAGTGGGGAAGGAATGGGATTTTGCAGTAACCTTCCCCCAGAGTGGGTTGGGAATGGAGATTTTGCAGTTCCTTCCCCTGCCATGCCCACCAAGCCACGCCCACAGTGCCAGTAGTAAAAAAAATTTGAATCCCACCACTGCAAGAGTTCCTGATCATCTGATGTTGCACAATCCAGCTGAATCAGTGTTTTTCAAACATGGCCACTTTAAGAGGTGTGGGCTTCATCTCCCAGAAGTCTGGAAGATTCTGGGAAATTCTGAGAGTTGGAAGTCCACACCTTTTAAAACTGCCAACTTTGAAAAAGACTATTCCAAATATAGGTATAATGAATTGAACCTAGAGATATTCTAAAGAGACATAATGAACTGAACTGGGAGGCCTTTCCAATTCAAGGCAGGTGCTCTAGCAATTATTTTTAGCCTCCTCACTATGCATGCATTGGGCTCATCCCAAAATCCCCTTTATAGGGTCACAAAGAGAACTCATTAACCACTTACGTAGGGATGAACAGAAAAATGCAGTTGGAAGGGACTTTGGAGATCTTCTAGTCCAGTGATGGCTAACCTTTTTGTCGTCGCATGCCAAAAGTGTACGATGTGTGCGCAACAACATGCATGCATGCCTGCACCCATAGTGCAATGCGTGCATGACCCCTGTTAGGAATCTATCCACCAATTAGTTGGGTTGGCAATATATAAACCAACAATGTATATTTGTAGCTTTAAGACAAGATCGCTGTATTGATTTGTGCTATATTCTGATTGGTTGATTGTATTGCAAGTTGCCATAAGAGGGAGCTAGAGAGATCATAGCTTGCTCTCTCTCTGACATTCTCTCTCTCTGACATTCTATTGCTTGCTAAGCTGTGGTTATTCTTTGATATCTTTGTTTACTGTAAATGACAAAGGCAACCAGTAAGAAGACTTTGTAATTGGATATTCTTTGGACTATTAAACGTATATGACCTGGACCATTTATTGGACTGTGCTATTTCTTAAAGTAAACTTTAATTCAATTTAGTGTATCTGTGTATGGCTGACTAATTATTCATAACTACTCTCATTAACGTTTCCACATGCATATCCTTGTTTCTCAAGGGTTCTTCTGTACATATCATAACAACCACTCCTGCTCACCCCACTCCCCTGCGCATGTGTGTGTGTGACCTTCCGCTTCCCCCACACATGTGTGCGCTCTCCTATCCACTGTGCATGCGCACATGACCCTCCTGCCCTGTTTTGGACCTACTGTTTTGGGCTCACGCACCCCCTGTGCTCCCCCCGCCCATGCACAAACCTGTTGGGCTCCAAGTTCCACTGGAGTTTGTATTCATTTCGGGACAAATCTTCAATACTCAAGGAATGGTTGAGAAAAAAACCCTGCAGTCCCCCCCTGCACATGTGCATGTGTCTCCAGCATGCGCCCCACCCCTGCATATGCATAGCAGAGACCCGAAAATCAGCTGGCTGGTGGGAGATGCACATGCGTGCACGATGGAGCTGACGGCTTGCGTACCTGCCGAGAGGGCTCTGTGTGCTACCTGTGGTTCGCCATCATAGCTCTAGTGCAACCCTCTGCCCAAGCAAAAGACCCTATACCATTTCAGGGAAATGGCTGTCCAATCTCTGCTTAAAAACCTCCAGTGAAGGAGCACCCACAATCTCTGCAGGCAAACCGTTCCACTAGTTGATCGTTCTAAATGTTAGGAAATTTCTCCTTATTTCTATATTAGATTTCTATAGGACTGACCCTAACAACAAAGGAAATATCCAGCCAATTAATAGGAAAGTCATGGCAAGCCATAGAATTAAGATACCGAGGTTGGTCTTTCTTTGATTTTATAACAGTTGATCAGTCAAATCTGTAGACACTATATACATCAGGGGCAGTGATGGGATTCAAAAAATTTTAATACCAGTTCTGTGGGCGTGGCTTGGTGGGCATGGCTTGACAGGCATGGCAGGGGAAGGATACTGCAAAACCCCATTCTCTACCCACTCCTGGGGGATGGATACTGCAAAATCCGCATTCCCTCCCCACCCCGCTAACTTGCTTTTCAGCTCCATTCTCCTGTGCAGGGCAACAAAACAAGCCCCAGCCGATCAGCTGGGACTTGGGAGGCCGAGAATAGATGGGGGCGGGGCCAGTCAGAGGTGGTATTTGCCGGTTCTTTGAACAACTCAAAATTTCCACTACTGGTTCTCCAGAACTGGTCAGAACCTGCTGAATACCACCTCTGATCAGGAGTCCCCAAATTTGGCAACTTTAAGACTTGTAGACCAACTCCCAGAATTCTACAGCTAGCTATGCTTTAGTCTTAAAGTTGCCAAGTTTGGAGACCTCTGATATACACAGTGTGACAAAACATACAACACATTCTCATGCTAGAAGAACTATGTGATCTAAATGAATTATATCACCTAGCCAAGGCCTGAAGTCAAACTATTGTTAATATTGTTGTAAAACAAAACAAGAGATAAAAACACAATATTACTTGACACTGGGAACATGTTTAGTTGTGTTTTCCCAATCATGAATAAATAAACTGATATTTTGATCACACAGATTAATTAATCTACTCCAATCGCACAATTCTTGGCTTCTGATTTTCCTTTTAGCATAGAAGTCACAGAAGAACACCTAACTCACCCAAAGTTAATAATAGATGTTAACTTGAGCAGTTTTGGGGACTTGAGCAGCAGTCGGTGTTTTATTGGAGGGAAGATCAAAAGACTATGCTAGTCACATGGGCAATTACAAGATTTTTGTTTGTTGCCTGAATGGGATGTGGTCCAAATTTTAATCATTTTTAAAACCTGAAGGTTCCCCCTATAGTATTTGCACGCTTCCCTCCTGAGATTGGTAATAATGCAGGTTGCTAATTTTTTTATTGCTTTGAAACTTTGCATTGCCCATTCCTCCATTCTTGCTGATATTTCTAATAAAAGGGAAACACTATTTATGGCCTAAGTAACAGCAAACACAATCAGGAAATAAACTGAGCTTGAAAATGAATCTACTTTCCGGCCTGTTGACTCAAATGCATGCATTGGAGGAAGGGGAGAGGAGTGGAGGTGATGATGATGGAGGAGGAGG
The DNA here is from genome assembly GCA_004319985.1 of Emydocephalus ijimae. NCBI lineage: Eukaryota > Metazoa > Chordata > Lepidosauria > Squamata > Elapidae > Emydocephalus > Emydocephalus ijimae. The sequence goes on along the minus strand of BHEV01009887.1, from coordinate 25,356 downwards.
AGGAGGAGGAGGAGGAGGAGGAGGAGGAGGAAGAAGAAGAAGAAGAAGAAGAAGAAGAAGAAGAAGAAGAAGAAGAAGAAGAAGAAGAAGAAGAAGAAGAAGAAGAAGAAGAAGAAGAAGAAGAAGAAGAAGAAGAAGAAAAAACAACTATATTCAAGACATTCTTATAAATTCCTATAAAATGAACAGACGAGTGGGACTGGGTCTCACTCGCATCAAGCTGGATATCAGCAAAGTAATTCATAAATATATAATGTTGCAAGTCTATAGTGATGCTTTCTGTACTCTCTCTCTCTCTCTTTCTACCAGGCTAGACTGACAATCCCAAGAGAAGATATGGCCTTTGGATGTCCTCAGATTATGCAACATCCTTCTCAAGGAAATCTATTTTTCACAAGTGGGAACTATGTTTAGTTTGATGCTGGGTTTGTTTTCCTTTTTGCCATCTTTGTTTTATTGTAGGCTTCAGTGGCATGCTGTGTCTTATTCTGAGTTTTTAAGTATCAATGAATGATAACTAAGTCATGCTCAATTAAATGGTGGAGGAGTTTGATTCAAAACTATGATATTTCTCAAGGTTATAACTGTTGGAAATGAATCCAAATAACAAAAAACTTGGATTGGTGAAAACACAGAGATTTTATTTGTGAAGCTGTTTGCAAAGAGCAATAGGATCTCAGCTGACCTCAACATGAAGTTTGAGCCAAGAACCACATCTTAAGATTTCAATACATTACATTGTATAGTTTCTCAATCTCGACGCTCCCATGCCCCTCCTACATCGACCCAGTGACTGAGCACAGCTAATCCGAAACGCCTTAGGGAGACCACATCACTTCCTTCAACACCTCCCAATGACCACCCATCACATATTTTGCCAACATGGCTTTTCCCTATCTTACTTGGCATTTAGGAATGTCCCTTCAGCAGGGCCTCTTTTTAACAGTCTGAGAACAAAGACATATCTATTCCTAACATCACACTTGTTACATATCAATGTTACATTCAGCACATCTTCTTAGAAAAACGTAATGATTATATGCATCTCTAACATATTCACCTATGTGAAGTAAAAGTCTGGTAAACTTAAGCTGATGCTTTGAAAAACAAAATCTAACTTCAATTGGTTAAAGAAAGTTAGGGCAATGGTTATCTTTTATTATCTCTTCTCCTATTGTCCTCCTCATTGAACACTCTAGTTTTTTGTCAAATGTGTATGTGAATTGCCTTGACAGTTTGAGATATTTACCAATTCCTGGAGGAGATAGGGGTGGCATTACTTGATACAGAAGGATGTAATTGATTGCAGGTACATGTTTAACAATGAGTAAATGCATTAGAAAATATATTTACAGAAGGATTACATCAAGATAGCAAATGTCTATAGAGCAACTATCTCCCAGATTTTATTTTTGAATTTTCTTATTTCTAACATAACTTGTCATGTCAATCCTTTTTATTAGTTTATAATACAAAATACAAAAGCAAATAGTTGGAAAAATAGGGGACAGAAGAGAAAAGGGTAGAGAAAAAGAAAAAAAGAAAGAAAAGGCTTTGATTTCTGACTCCTTCTGGTGCAGTAAAATAAAACCATAACATCTAAGCTTAACTTTTTACTTTTACATTGTAGTATAAACTAGGCATTTCTATAACAACAGATCTATCTAATCAGTAAAACCCAAAATCAAAGTTTCATTTTTTTTTAACTCAAGTATAAAGTCCAGAAGCAGTTCCCAAGTAGAAACAAAAGTACTTGTGGTGTGTTTTTTTTCATTTATCAAAGCAGTCAATTTAGCCATCTCTGCTAACTCCATCAGTGTTTGCAACTATTCATCCATTTTGAGGATGGAAACATCCTTCCATTTTTGTGCATAATTTCCAATAACCTAGCTGCTATCATCATATATAATAACATCAAAGTTCCAATTTTTTTCCAAGTCTTTTTCCATTAAGCCCCAAAGGAAAGTCTCTGGTTTTATCTTTATATTCACTTTAAGAATCTTATGTATTAGAATTGTAATCTTACTCCAATATTTCTTTGTTTTATCACATGTCCACCATAAATGATAGAAAGTCCCTTCCTTAGATTTGCATTTCCAACTTTCATTTGAAATACTTTTATACATTCTTTATATCTTATCTAGTATTAAATACCAATGATACACCATCTTATAAAAAAATATTTTAAACTGTAACTTATTGTAAATTTTAAACCTTTCATCCACATATTTTCCCATTGTTCAACCTTTACATTATATCCAAAGTTCCTTGCCCAATGAATCATATATTGCTTTACATATTCACTTTCCAAATTCAAATTCAGTAACATGTTGTAGACCTTAGCAATCATATGTTCATCACTACCACACAGTAGGGTTTCCAATTCATTTTTAGCAAAGTCAAACCTATAACTCTTTTTGTCTAATTTAAATCTTTATTTCAGTTGTAAGTATCTAAACCAGTGCAAACATGTCCTTCTGATTCTAGCTTTTCCTTAGACGTGAAGATAGGATCACCAATATTAAAAGATATTGTTTTACCATAAGTCCATTGATCCAGCTTTGCCACAATTTCTTTTCTTTAAAAAGCTTCCTGGGGGGACACGCAAAGAGGCATTTTCATAGAAAACCATGTTTTATATTTATTTCAAACTCTTAGAATGGCACATCTAACAAAGTATTTCTCGAGAAAAGTATTCCATTTGTCCACTCACAGTAGAATTCCCTATGCTTCCAGGTTTGAAATTTTGGGCCTGGACAATCAAGAACTGCACTGCCTGTGGTCCAATCTAAGCATAGTACACAAAATTGTCTGTTACAACATCTTACCTGTCAATGACTTCTTCAGCCTCAATCACAATAATACATGGGCAAACAACCGATTCATATTCAAGGTAAACTACTCCAAAGTCAATTGCAGAAAATGTGACTTCAGCAACAGAATGGTCAATGCCTGGAATGCCCTACCTGACTCCATTGTTATAACATCAATCCCTCACAGCTTCAACCTCAAACTGTCTACCGTGGACCTCACCCCAGTCCTAAGAGGTCCTTAAAGGGGGCATGCATAAGCTCACCAGCATGCCTACCGTCCCTGTCTTACTGTCCCCATTTATCTGTATTTACTCCCTTTGTTCTTGTTTATGTTCATACTTATGCTTGTTATCTTGTACATGTTTGACAAACAAATAAAAATAAATAAAATAAAAGCAGTTAATGAAATCAACATTTACTTTAACCTTGTCATAGCATAAATAACTGTGCCATCCAAATCTTAATTCATGACCTTCTAAATCAAGTAGCCTCTTATTCTGGAAGTTCACCCACTCTGTGTCTTAGTCTTAGTTAAGTAATAAATATTCTTATTCTTTTTTAATTATCAGTGATTGATAACTAAGACATCCTCAGTTAAATGGGGGAGGGGCTTGATTCAGAACTATCATATTGTTCGGGGTGATAACTTGAAATTTAACATCTAGTAGTTACTTCAGTTGGGCAACTTGGTAAACAATGGAAAAACAATTACTCTTATATTTTAGGGGTCATGGTGCTTGTGTCAGCTTTGGAAGCCATATTCCACGCTGCCACATAGCCTGTGAGAATGGAAGGGCGGTGATTTCAATTAAGTAGCTCTAAGTAGACAAAATAAAATTCTTTTGTTAGTTCAAGGTCATTTAGTATGGCACAGGATGAAATAAGGATCTTACTTTTGGACGGATCATGTTGGGCCATGTGATGTGATAACCAAGGGTGGATGGATTTGTAGTTTGGGGAATTGTGGGAAGCCTGAAAACTTTTAGATTTGGGATTCCACAGATGTGCCAAGTGCTATTCTAATAAAGGTACTTTTGAGATATGTTTGGTTCGGAGTTACTGATTGGAATGGAGGTTTGCTGGAACGCTGAAAGTTTGCTTCTGTCTGGGCTTGGCTTACTCACAGTCAAAAGAGAAGGGAATCATGAAAAACCCTCATGAAGGCAACAATACAGAGGTCTTGCATAAAATATGTTTGTCTTAATTTATGTTTTAGATGGAATCACTGGAATCACTTAAATAAAAAAGAAATACAATACATTTCTCTAGTGGATAAGTGCATGCCAACTGTGTGCTCATTCTGTAGTACAAGACCTAAATGTGTTCAAGGCCTTTCCTCTGTTAACATTCTTTAACTTTTTTTTGAAGTGTTAGCCCCTTTAATAAAGTTGTATTTTTTATTTTACAAAAGAAAGAAAAAAGAGAAAGGCAAAATAATAAGAAAAACACAGCCTACTCTCGAATGTGCCTTCTTTTTCCTTTGGAAAGAAAATTGGTTCCTCTTTCTGGGTTTTGGTTTTACCTGCATTTTGAAGAAAACTCAATTTTTTTCCACTTGAATTATAATATCGGGGGAGTTAGAAGTTGGAAGATGTTGGCATTTCCTCAAGGGGAGTGATGATGAGCATGTTCTTAAATGAAAAATTAGGGTTTCACTTAAATCTTCACCTACAAATTTAAGTGAACTCAGAGAGTCCTCCTGGAACAAAACATGAATACAAATTCAAGGATAGTCAAAATGATTTAAGGATAATGACTATGGTTATGGTGGCAAGAGAGGGATTTGTACATTCCCTTGATGCACCAATAAAAAAATATAATACTTCATCTACAGATCCATAGCCCTGGAACCAGAAAAGCATAAAGAACAATGGAATAGGAAAAGAAATGAGATCAGGAAACAAAGCCACTTTCATAAGTTCAGTTTGGATTTCAATGCAATGATGTACTTCAATTATAAAACAAAGGAAAGCTGTAACTATTGTGATACAAGGTCAAAATGATACAATACAACCACATAAAATCATTGTGATGGAGAAGGACAATGGAACATCTTAAAATGTTGCTGTAAGACTGGAGAATGAGTTTCTATTTGCAACTCAACATTTAGTTGAGCATTATAAAGGCGAACCAGATAATAATGCATGTATTAACTTTTGTTGGCACGACAAAGAGTGAGTGGTTTTTTATTCTTTTCTGTGATGGGAAAGCATTAGCAGTAGTTCTATGTAGGAATCTAAATAAGTAGTGCAGGAAGAAAATTAATATAGAAAAGATGCCCTCTCCACATTTTAAGGCAGTGGCCCCCAACCTTTTTTGTGCCACGGCCTGGTACCGGCATCACAAAATGATCCGCGACCCAGTACCGGCATCAGCACGCATGACAAGGCAAGGCGAGCTGAGCAACCGGCCAGCCAGCTGTCCCCGTTTCTCCCCACCACCTTCAACTCCTCCTCTGTACCTTTTTTGTGCTTTCTTAATCTCCTCCGCCATCGGGACGGCTCTTCGTTTGAAGCTGCCCCCCCCTTCGATGAAACTAAGGCACGAGGATTCCTTCAGGACCCAAACCCCGCTTTCCAACCGAAAAAGCTCACCCGGAAGCACTTTCTTATCAAAACAAGATGGCGGCACCCAGCAAATCAGCGGCCCGGTAGAAAATGATCCATGGACTGGTACTGGTTTGGGGCCCGGTGGTTGGGAACCCCTGTTTTAAGGGCAAAAATATCAAACTGGGGTGCAACACTGAAATTCAAAATAAATCTAACTCCAGATTCCAAAAACTTAATTCACTTCTTACTGTCAGTTACAGAAATGACCTGCCATGTAGTATTTAAAGGTAAAGATTCCCCTTGCACATATGTGCTAGTCCTTTCTGGCTCTAGGGGTCAATGCTCATCTCCATTACAAAGCCGAAGAGCCAGCGCTGTCTGAAGACATCTCTGTGGTCATGTAGCCAGTATGATTAAACACTGAAGGTGCATGGAATGCTGTTACCTTCCCATCAAAGCGATCCTCGTGCAAAGAGAAATTATATTGGGGGACCAGTCCTAGAATTCCTTCACCTTGCAGGGATATCAGCAGTAAAGTAAATGGTAGGTTCAGACTACAATATGCATCCTGCTAAATATGTTGTCAATCAGAATAGAGTTGGAAGGGACCTTGGAGGTCTTCTAATCCAACCCTCTGCACAAGCAGGAGACCCTATACCATTTCAGACAAGTGACTGTCCAATCTCTTCTTAAAAACCTCCAGTGATGAAGCACCCAAAACTTTTGAAGGCAAGACATTCCACAATTGTCCTCACTGTCATGCAATAATGTAGTAATACAATGCAAGTATTCTTTATTGAAATCCAGATTCTAATTATAGGACTAAAGCAGGTGTGTATAACTTAGTCCTTCAAGCTAGTCCAGACCAGGAAATCAAACTGAAGAATACTAAACACTATCTTTATTGTAAGGTTAAAGTAATAGAACAGGGGACACGATGACTCAATAGTTAAAGACATTGAATTTGTCACCTGGAAAGCTGGCAGCCCAGGTTCAAGACCCAAGGACCACAAAATGGGAAATGCTCCAATTCCTGTCTCATTTCTTACTCACCTAGCAGTTCGAAAGCATGCAAATCAGTAGTGGTATACTACCGGTTCAGACCGGTTCGCCCAAGCCGGTTGTAAAAAATCCTCCAATCAGCTGAGAAGATAAAAAACAGAGAAAAGCACATGGGTAGGTGGGAGAGTCACTCCTAGCTTTTCATTTCTTCATCCTCTCAGCTGATTAGTGCATTAGGGGTGTGCATGCACATGATCAATCATCTACTGAACCAGTAGTGCCATGACTGATGCAAATGCAAATAGACAAACAGGTACCACTTTGTTGAGAGGGTAACAGCGTTCCATGTGCCTCTGCATAAAGTCATGCTGGCCACATGACCACGGAAATGTCTTCAGACAATGCTGGATCCCCTGGCTAAGAAACAGAGGTGATGAGACCACCTTCTAAAGTCGGACTGGACAGGGAAACTTTTACAATAACAGAATCTTGGCAATTTACCACTTCCCCTGTTTTTAAATTCCAGAGAACTATACAGGATCAATTCTGATTTTTTTTTCTCCATCTTCATCTTTCCTTTGGATGGAATCCTCTTATTAAACCATTGTCTAGGGCAGGAGTCTCCAACCTTGGCAACTTTAAGACTAGTGGACTTCAACTCCCAGATTTCCTCAGCCAGCTTTGCTTAAAGTTGCCAAGGTTAGAAATCCCTGGTCTAGGCTATGTCCAGGGGTGGGATCCAACAGGGTTAACTACCGGTTCGATGATTTATGAGGTTTGGTGATTTAAGATGTGCTTCCCTGCATGCTGCACACATGCCTGTAAATTATCATCAGCCTGGTGCCTGAGCAGCGCTGTGTGCAGAGAAGCAACCTTTGAAAAGGTGTTTTTTTCCTGCTTTTTTAACTGCAGCTGTATAGTAGTGAAATATGTAGACTTTTAGAAAATAATAAATATATAAAGATGTACTTCTTATTATATCTACAAAATGGTTTTAGGATAGATTTGGGATGATAATATGAACTGTTATAAAATAAACTAAGTAAATTATGATTATCTTGTAAAGCATGAATGAATAAAAGTATAGTCAAATGATTGATTAATAATGATACCAAGGTACTTAATTTTTGATTGAAAATATGAGATTATATGCAATGCAATTGTAATTGAAGACTACTAAATGGAAGTACAAAACAATTTGTAAACCAACCGGCACACTGTATGTACACATATGGAAGATAGCTTGATATTTTTATGTTTTGTTTGTTTATGTTTGTTTTTAAAAACTAATAAAATTAAAAAAAAACATTGTGATTTTTAGGCATATCCAGCACATTTCATAGTTCCAGCCTACAGATGAAATTAATGTGGATTATGGGACCCTTGTGCATTTTATTGAAATGCAATCTATCAGACTTTTCCAAGACCTCCTCCTCTTCTATAATATGTTCCCATAATGTTGGGTTTAAAGTTTTCAGGAACAAAATAAAAATTAAATTGCTGGTTGGAACAAGATTGTCAGAACCAAAATCTCAAACAAATGATTTTAAAGCTTTTTTTTTTTTAAATCTTCTAAGCAGAATTCCAAAGAAAAAACCAGCACCTTCTGAAAAGTTTTTAAAAGCACCAAAAATGTTTTTTTTTAGCAAATTTTGCCAAACTATAAATACAAGTAAAAGATTAACTTCTACCTTAAAATGAAATCCAAAAATATTGTTTAAAAAAAAGTCAAGATTTTATCTGCAACAATGTGATTAAAGAAGTGGAGGTTTGATCATCATACCATCATTGGTAGCCATTTTGACTTTTCTGACCACATTCTGCTGTTTTGCAGCCTACCCTGTGTTGTGAATGAATAAATGTGTTAATAAAGTTATCAAGAGCTTGAAGTCAAGTACAGGGTTCTGGCCCTGCACTTCTGATTGGCCATTAATGGCGACATCAGATTGGTCCATTCAGGTGGATCTGATTGGCCATTAACGAGCCTCTCCTATTGGTTAACGGAGCTAGCACTCCATGGTTTTCATTGGTTGAATATCTAATAAGTTGCCTATTTAAGGAAGGCCGTATCAGCCATTGAGCTGAGCTGTCACACAATGTAAATAAAGAGTTTGAAGTTCACCGTTTCACTGGCTCGTCTCCATTCTTTGTGCCCACACTCCAAACTTAACACTGGTGACGAGGATGGGATTTGGAGACGTCAGAGCTGACTGAACAATGAAGAACGATAACCGAGCACGTGGCTGAACGCACAACGGTGGAACCATGTCCGGCGGCGTCATACCACCCACTCCATTCGATCCGGCACAAGAAGACTGGGACTCCTATATGGATCATTTCCAAATGTTCTTGGAAACCAACAATTTGAAGGATGCCACCACCGGAAAGAAACGGGCGGTATTCCTAACGCATTGCGGGCCGACCGTATTCAAGATGGCCAAGGCACTAGCGAAACCGGCAGAAGTAAAGACTATGGACTGGGACGTCCTCGGACCCCTACTGAGAGCCCACTATGCACCGATCGTGCCAACACTCGTTAGACAGCATGAATTTTATCAGAGAAGTCCACAGAAGGGCGAGAGTGTTGCTGACTTCATAGCTGATCTCCAGAATCTGGGAGGCCTTTGTGGGTTTGCCAACTTCGAAGAAGTCCTGAGAGACCGAGTAATTCTGGGATTAGAATCGCCGCACACACAGAGTAAGCTGATGGCGAAAGGCGACATTTGCCTTAAAGATGCCATCGCTGAAGCTACTGCAGCAGAAGTAACCAGGAAGTCGGCTGTCCGAATGCGCCGCAACCGCGCCCCGGTTCACCAACCGACCCGCGACATTTCACCCAAGTCAGAAGGGCGGTTTTTAACGGCCCACCATGAGGACCTCTCTTCGTCGTCAGACAGCGATGAAGAAGGGGTCTATCAACTTCGATCCGAACGGGACCAACACCAGAGATCTCAACACCTATGCGCTGGTTGTGGGGCAAACCAACCCCGATCAGCATGCAAATTCCGCGATGCGCTCTGCCGTGTGTGCGGGAAACGAGGCTATATCGGATGGGTCTGTAGAAGTATCAATGGACCCAGCCAGCCTCGAAGGGGCCTAACTATCGCCAACCGACAGGAAGCCGTCCTGTCAGGCGAGAACCAGTGAACCACCAATGGAACAACCACTCCTACAGAAACAAAACCCTAAACCACCCCACGAAGCGAGAAGAGGCTCACCAAACTATTACGATCGGTCACGCCTCCTTTCTGGATGCCAAGAAGATCCGAGTTAAAGTGGCCATCGAAAACCAGCCCTGCCTGATGGAAGTCGATTCAGGATCGTCCCTCTCGATGTTTCCTGGAAGACCCTCAAGCAGCTCATCCCTACTGTCCGGCGGCAAGACCTCCGATTCCAAAGACTCATACTCAAAGACTATCAGGGGAATCAGATTCCAGTCGTAGGATCCAGTCGAGTCCGGGTATCATTCAAGAACCACACAGAATTCCTACCCCTGACTGTGATCGACAAGGACCAGCCTAGCCTGTTAGGCCTCCAATGGTTCGCTCCACTTGGAATTGAAGTGGCAGGCATTCCCCGAATTGGTAGCAGCAACTGGGAAGAGGACCTTGTCCAAGAATTCAGGGACGTCTTTGCAGAAAAACTAGGCGAGTACAAGGGGCCCCCGATATCATTTAACCTTAATCCCAAAATAGCTCCCATCCGCCTTAAGCCTCGTCGAGTTCCATTTGCCCTTAAACCAAAGATTGACGAGCAGCTTGATAAATTAATAGCCCAGGGTGTGTTAGAGCCAACCGATCACTCTCCCTGGGAGACCCCAATCATTACACCCATTAAGCTGGATGGATCGATAAGAATTTGTGGGGACTACCAAGCCATCCTGAACCACGCCTTTCAGCAAAACGCGTATCCGGTACCGGTGGTGCAGCACCTCCTCCATTCCCTGGGGGGCGGAAAAGTCGTCGCTAAACTAGACTTAGCCCAGGCATACCAACAACTGCCTGTAGACAAAAAAACAGCAGAGGTACAGACAATCGCCATGCACCGAGGTGCCTTTAAATGTACCCGACTCCAATTCGGAGTGAGCGTAGCCCCGGGAATCTTTCAAAGCTTGATGGAAAGACTTTTACAAGGGATCAAAGGCGTTGTCCCATATTTTGATGATGTGTTAATCGCTGCCCCTACCCCGAAAATTTTACGGGATCGCCTGAGGTTGGTTCTCCAGAGATTCAAAGACGCAGGTCTTAAAGTGAAGAAAAACAAGTGTAAACTGTGTACGGATCGTGTTGAATTTTTGGGGTATTTAATTGATAGTAATGGCATTCACCCTACCGATAGCAAGCTTAGGGCAATCAAGAATGCCCCCAAACCCCGAAATAAGGCCGACCTCCAGGCGTTTCTAGGCCTTATCAATTTTTATAACATTTTCCTGCCGCATAAAGCAACTGTAGCTGAACCCCTATATCGTTTATTGGACAAAAAAGCAATCTGGGTATGGGGACATAGAGAAGATCAGGCATTTCAAAATGTAAAAAAATTATTGACTTCTGACGCTGTACTAATGCAGTACAATGAGACTTTGCCATTAACAATCATGTGTGATGCATCGCCTTTCGGAGTAGGCGCCATTTTGAGCCACGTTTTGCCAAACAGTAGGGAAGCCCCTGTTGCCTATTTCTCAAAGACGCTTTCAAAAACAGAACGCAATTACAGTCAGATTGATAAAGAAGCCCTTGCTATTGTGTCTGCCGTCAAGAGATTTCATGAGTACGTGTACGGCCGAGCCTTCACTATAGTGACTGACCACAAACCTTTGCTGGGAATAATAGCAGGAGATAAGCCAACCCCCTATATATTATCTCCCAGAATGACTCGCTGGTCAGAATTCTTGGCTGCCTATAATTATCGGCTGCAACACCACCCGGGGAAGGCGATTCCCCACGCCGATGCATTGAGCCGAGCACCACATCCAGAGACTATTGATGACCCAGTGCCTACAGTGACAATGTTGCAGATCGAGACGCTTCGAACACCGCCATTAACCGCCCAAGATATCGTGATGGAAACGAAACGCGACCCCATTTTAGCATGAGTCCTTAGTTGGGTCGAGCGCGGATGGCCATTGGACCAGATACCTGATGACTACGCCCCATTCAAGAGTCGACAAACGGAATTGTTTTCACAGAAGGGCTGCATTATCTGGGGAGATAGAGTCATTGTCCCAGAGCGACTACAACGAGCAGTACTAAGAGCCTTGCACGATGGCCACCCCGGCATCGTGCACATGAAAGCCCTTGCACGTAGCTACGCATGGTGGCCGGGCATCGACAAGCAGATCAAGACATGGGTCAAAGCTTGTCACAAATGCCAGGAAGTAAGCAACGCCCCACCGAAAGCAACCCCAACCGAATGGGAAACACTGCGGGGACCCTGGGCCCATATTCATCTGGACTTTGCAGGACCTACCAAGGGCCACACATTCTTATTAACAGTGGATGCCAACTCAAACTAGCTCGAAATCCACGAAATGAGGAACACGACAACCGAAGTGGTCATCAGCAAACTGAACAGACTGTTTACAACACATGGATTACCAGACATTCTGGTATCCGACAACGGCCCCCAATTTACCGCGCTGTCCTTTGAACAGTACCTGGCGGACCACAGTATTCGCCATGCGCTGACTTCACCGGTGCATTCTGCGGCCTATGGAAGGGCCGAGCACATGGTACAATTCGTCAAGAAAACACTACACAAAATGGACTATGACAATATCGAAGAAAAAATAAACCGGACACTCCTTTTGCAGCATATAACTCCACACAGCATCACCAACAAAACTCCCGCCGAGTTGCAAATGGGGTGGAAGCTCCACTCCCACCTCGACCAACTACATCCATCGTACGAACCTGAGAAACCTCACGGATCCAGCGGGCGATGCCGTACCTTCCAGGTAGGTGACTTGGTATTCGCTAAGAACTTGTCAGGTGATCCATTGTGGGTCGAGGCGACTGTGGTCCGAGTAACCGGCCCTAGATCGTCCCTAGTGAAATGCCGTGATGATAGACTATGGAAACTGAGGGGGGAGGAGATACGGAGGAAGATGAACTTGAAATAGCAGAAAGCTTAAATGAAAGAAACGACAGCGAAACGGAAACACGTGAAGAAGAATCAGGGATGGGAGTAAGCTCACCTCATGGGGATACCGAAGATAGTGGTGACAATGGAAATTTGAACTCAGAGTTAGAGGCACCCCTTTCACCAGACAACGCCCTACCTCAACAAGATTGCAGCCAAATACCGGGTGCACAACGAAAGTCAAATAGACTAACAAAACAACCAGCCTACCTCAAGGACTATGTAACCGCACCCCGTAAACAGAACCCAGGGGGAAGGGGTGTTGTGAATGAATAAAAGTGTTAATAAAGTTATCAAGAGCTTGAAGTCAAGTGCAGGGTTCTGGCCCTGCACTTCTGATTGGCCATTAATGGCGACATCAGATTGGTCCGTTCAGGTGGATCTGATTGGCCATTAACGAGTCTCTCCTATTGGTTAACGGAGCTAGCGCTCCATGGTTTTCATTGGTTGAATATCTAATGAGTTGCCTATATAAGGAAGGCCGTATCAGCCATTGAGCTGAGCTGTCACACAATGTAAATAAAGAGTATGAAGTTCACCGTTTCACTGGCTTGTCTCCATTCTTCGCGCCCACGCTCAAACTTAACACCCTGCTTCTTTAATTCAGCCCTTCATATCCTTTATCTTTTAAAAAGCCCTTTTATCCTTTAATTTGGGTTTTTAAACAGGAGACACCATCTATTCACTTGACATAAATAGAAATATGCATGACGGAGTATGAAAAATAATTGCCCTGTTGCTTAGCATTTTTGCAGAAAGTGATTTCTTTCTTCATTTTCATATGGAGGCCATGTTTCCCCTTTCCTTTACATTTCCCAGTTATGGTGACAGGGGGGAAAATTACAATTATCAAGAAAAAGCTATCAGTTTCTCATTAGCTAAGAATAATAAAACATCCCAAGATTAAGAAAGGTGTTCTATCAGACAAGCAGCAGGGCATCTCCTAACTTCAAAGTTTTGCAAAGTCTCTATCAACCCCGGAGCCATCTTTAAATGTCTTCAGGTTTCCCACAGCTCCATCCAGTCTTGCTGTTAACAGTCTCTGAACTTCGATTCATGGTGTTTGCAGCCCAAGAATTCTACCCTTTTGGCATCCTTTTGGCCATCCAAGTCTCCACTATAACATTTCTGCTATAAATGTTGAGTAGACCAACATTTTCTCTGGTTGGCCAATGGGAGAACATCAAATGGCACCATAAGTCAGCATTGCACTGGATCTGAATCAGAAGAAAGAACATTAATAATAAATAGCACCAGATATATTTATATATAGTTATTAGGAATATAACAAGGCTATGTTAGTTGGGACTCATGGGCTCTCTAATTCTAGACCATCAGGTTATGAAAAGGGAGGTTCCCATAGCTAGTTTATTTTGGTGGAATTCATTTATGCAATCAACTGACTAACTTTTATGGCTGCCTATCTCACATATCATGAAGTGGCTAACATCAAGTTAAAAATAGATAAACCAAAAATAATCAAAACCAAAACTAAAATCTAATATATTGCAAAACTAACCACAATCCTTTATCATGGGCCCACCTAATATATTGGCTCAATGGTTTGGGAAAAAATCAGACATTCAATATGGCAATTGCTCTACTGACATTGTTTCATAGGGGGACTGCCTAAAGCAAATGGACAGTTATTATTTGTTAAATTTATTTGCTGCCTATCTTGCTGTGGGGCTTCAAAAGAAAAAAAACAAGAAAGTCCAGTTGCCTCCTGAAAAAAGCACCTTTGGAAAAACCATTACCTGGATGACTGAGAATCTCTACAGACCAGAGGTGATATTCAGCAGGTTCTGACCAGTTCTGGGAAACCGGTAGCAGAAATTTTGAGTCGTTCAGAAAACCGGCAAATACCACCTCTGACTGGCCCTGCCCCGTCTATTCTCTGTCTCCCGAGTCCCAGCTGATCGGCTGGGTCTTCTTTTGTTGCCCTGCACAGGAGAACGGAGATGGAAAGCAGGTTTGTCGGGTGGGGAAGGAATGGGATTTTGCAGTAACCTTCCCCCATGTGTGGGGTGGGAATGGAGATTTTGCAGTATCCTTCCTCTGCCATGCCCATCAAGCCATGCCCACCAAGCCACGCCCACAAAACTGATAATAAAAAAAATTGAATCCCACCACTGCTACAGACCTGCGGGGCTACAGTTATCATATTCTTCCTGAATCCTTCTCCTTGATAGGTTAAACGTACCTAGCTCTGTCAACCATCCATCATATAATTTAGGTTCCAGACCTTTTATCACCTTTGTTGCTGCTCTCTGCCCATTTTCTAGGTCTCAACATCTTTTTTTGTGTTGTGGTGACCAGAACTGGATGCAGTATTCCAAATGGGGCCTCACTAGTGCAGGATAAAGCACTATTATCACATCTTGTGCAAATAAAATCAAGTCCATATGAGTATGTACGTCCATCCCAATCAAGTCATATTTCCCTAGAGCTGTTGCCTTTGTTGTTTTATTGATGTTGGTTCCCTTTAGGTAGTTGATCATCTCACATTCATGACTCTAATTTAAAGAGACAGAGAGACAGAGAGAGACATTATGGAAGATCCTCACTGGACAATGGATCTGACTGACAAAACGATGGAAGTCTCTCCTTCCAGACGGCCAGCGGACATACACGAGGAGAGAGAGAGAGGGAGGGAGGGAGGGAGAGAGAGAGAGAGAGAGATTACACTACAGAGCAGTGACCCATTGAGGTAATGGCTCGCTGAGATTTCAGGGAATGTAGCTAATGTGTCTCATGTGAGGGGGCAGGAAAAATTTCTGATATTGGGCTGAATTGAAATTGCCAAAGGAAGCCAAATGAACGCAGATGGAGTGGAAAGAGCATACCCTTTGACAAGCCAAAGACCTAACGAGCTGATTACTTTATCCCAGTAAGTGGAACCAAATGCAATTAGTGTCGCTTTCAATTTAGAGCCTACTCTCAAGTTAACCTCACTGAAGCAGCAAGGCTGGGTGCGGAGGAAAAGCATTGATTTGGATAAATATGGTATTGAGGGGGAATTCCACTGAAATAGCAAGCAGAGCACAAATTAAGTCTTAACAAGAAAAGGGCCCAGCCATGGTTGGTGTACAGGGCAGCTGACCACTATATACAACTTGTCTTCATTGAAACTACATGCCTGCTTTAAAAGCTCATTGAAGCATCACAGAGACATAATAGAAGGGGGGGGGTGAACACATCCAGGCTAAACAAGACGGTTATCGTACTTAAATCCTACAAAGTTTTCAATATGGAAAATGCTTGGTCCTTATCAGAAATGCATCCCCTAATTAGGGATGGCAGAACCTTAATTTTTATCCAAATTCTTATTTTTCAAGCTTATGTTTGTCCCTTCCCATTTCCCCACCAGTTTCATCCCTTACCTCCAAATCCATAGGCATGAAATGGTATGACATTTCAAAATATAGTATTTTTGTACTTCTGATATATATTTTATATGCACATCGGGCAAACCGTTTTGCTAATTATGCCCTATAACTATTATCAAGTGTTGTACCTGATGATTCTTGACTCCTGATGAATGTATCTTTTCTTTTATGTACACTGAGAGCATTTGTACCAAGACAAATTCCTTGTGTGTGTTGTGGTTTGCTGACAGTCAGTGCAGACAGCAGCAGAGTCGGACAGTGAGGACAAAAGGGAACCAGTCAGGAAGTCTGGGGGGGACTGGACAAGCGTCCTGCATCCAATGCAGGGATGGGGCCAGGACCAGCTGGGAAGTGGGGTGCTGCCTTTGGAGTCTTTGAAGTCTGGCAGCAGCAAAGCAGATGACCCAGGGGAGCCTGTTCCCAGTGCGCATGTGCGCAGAGCTGGTAGAAGGTGAGAGCAGCTGAAACAGAAGGGGCGACTTGGGAGTAAGGCTGGGAGGTGATTGCCCCTCCCATAAGGGATAACTCAATGGTGAACACTTTGCAGGAAGCAAAGCAGTTCAATTAGATTCCGAGTCCTTCTTGAAGCTCTGTACTCTGGTCGGTTTTTTCTGATGCTTTGGGAGGGTTTTGTTATAATTACTTTGGAGACTTCTGTTTTTGTCAGCATTCCCCAGTACTGATAAGCATGGGCTTATCTTGGGGAACTGTATATAATTAGTTCTGTCTGGAAAATGAAAGTAATTCCCTGCATTGCATTAAAATAGGTTTTGTTTTTCAAACAAGCTTGTGTTTCAGTACGTTTGACGAAGCCTGGGTCAGGACAGTGTGTGCAATCACACTTGGCCAATATAGAATTCTATTCTATTCTATTCTATTCTATTCTATTCTATTCTATTCTATTCTATTCTATTCTATTCTATTCTATTCTATTCTATTCTATTCTATTCTATTCTATGAGGGCTATCCACAAAATAGATTACGTTTTTGTCTCTAGCAACAAGGTGCGGAGCTAGCATGGCCATCTTTGGTCTGTGTGTCCGCCACCCAGTCTGCATCTAATCATGCTAGTGAGAGGTTTGTATCATTGCCCCTTATTTCACAGCAAACATTTGAAATGTGTGCTGCAATTGAAAATTCCACGAGTTGTGAGGTGCGATCAGTGATAAGGTTTCTATTGGCAAAAAACCATAAACCGATTGAAATTTTTCGGCAACTGTGTGAAGTGTACAGGGACAACTTCATCACTGAAGGTAGAGTGCGCCAATGGTGCATTGTTTAAAAATGGCCAAACTACGGCACTCGAGAAGTCCTGAATGCTTTCAAGTGGGAGATTTTTCCTCATCCGCCCTACAGCCCCGATCTTGCACCAAGCGAAAGCATTCAGTGCAATAAGCAATCAAATCATACTAGGAAACAGTCAATATAAATCATAAGGATACAAGTGACAAAGTTACAGTCATATAGTCACAAGTGGGAGGAGGTGGGTGATAAGGAGTGATGAGAAGATTAATAGTAATAGTAGTGCAGACTTTGTAAATAGTTGGACAGCGTTGAGGGAATTATTTGTTTAGCAGAGTGATGGTGTTTGGGGGAAAAAACTGTCCTTGTGTCTAGTTGTTCTGGTGTGCAGTGCTCTATAGCATCATTTTGAGGGTAGGAGTTGAAACAGTTTATGTCTGGGATGTGAGGGGTCTGTAAATATTTTCATAGTCCTCTTTTTGACTACCCAAATCAGGCAGCTGAATCACAGCTACTAACTCACAACTATTAATGTTCTTTCATGAAGTATCTTCTAATAGGCAGTGCCCATTTGTTATACAGGGATTCTTGTACATCAATATCTTGTACTATTTCACATTACTAAGAAATCCTGGTCCATAATTTCTATTTTGTTCTGCAATGGTTGTGTTTTTTCTTCAGAATGCCATGAGTGATGGCTTCCCTATATATTTCTGCCAAAAACCCACATATTTTTCCTCATCCAGTCCCTCTTGCATTTAAAATTAATAACTTTTCTAACCATCATCAGTTACTATAACTCAGAGGTCTCCATAGCTGGCTGAGGAATTCTGGGAGTTGAAATCCACAAGTCTTAAAGTTGCCAAGTTTGGAGACCCCCGCTAACTTCTAAGATCTTAGGAGATTCAGATTTCTGGTGAAGAGAGTCTAATGGCAAAACAGTATATGATCGTATTTTTGATCCACCCTCTAAAGCATACTGATTTTATTCAATAATTTTCATGCCACCTCATCCAACGAGTTCCAGAAAATCACCAGGATCTATTGATGTAGTGAGAATTTCCAGGGGATTGTAGCATTCATACTTAAAAGTTTGACAGATTCCCGCCCCACCCCCAGTAGAAAAAAAGGACAAGAAAGATAGATGGTGACAGCTTTTGCCTGTGTGAAAACATTCCTGCAAAGAACAACAAGGGATAAGAATTTGATTGAAGCCTCACTCAAAGCTTTGTAGCTTTGATAAAAGACATGCAGAATAATATCCCNGGGGGGGGGGGGGGGGGGGGGGAGAAACCCATCCAATTCTCTCTGGGAGCGGAGGGGATTTTGAAGGGTCTTGCATGAAGTGAAGCTGTAGGCATAGGAGCAAATTAACAAGCATCTCTTCTAAGAAGAATCTTGAAGAGTTTTTGCTCCTTAAGAAGTGTTACATGTAGGTAATAGAAGCAGGTAATAGAAGCAAACACCAAGCAGTAGTCAAACCTGTTGGTTTAATTGATGGATAAAGAAGAAGTTTATGATCCAGAAAGCCCCAACTTTGAATTTGGCTTAGGATCCATAGGACGTCATGCAATCAGTTCCACACATAGCAAATAGAGAGCAAGATGGTAAGATGGACAACCTTAGGTAAGCATCAAGAACGTGGGATCCCAGCTGTAGATAGTGTCAGCTGGTGCTCCATTCAAAATCCAAGAAAGAAATACTTAGACTCTTTTAATTAGAGAAAAGATATCTTTTACTGGAGATCAAGTGGTAGCAACAAAAGAATTCTGAATCTGAGAAAATAGGCGCATAAATCACATATACAAAATAATGGCAATGTTCCCACCCCCAATAGTTCAAATGGTTCTTCCAATTAAAAGTTGTGAATATCATCATGTGGACATCTTCAGGTGGTGACGAGGCTTCTGTCCATTGACCTTGGCATAGTTTGATAAAGGTTGGCAGCTCCGCATAGCATAGAAGAGAAAGCTAAGCAAGGAATAGAAACCTTAGCAAGAATGTATCCCCCCCTCAGTTTATACAGTTCTGTTTGTAACACCTCCAGCTCACTTCCCATAATTCCCCCCCCCATTACTTATGACAGCCGAAAGCAAAGGGAGAAAGTCTTGAAGGCTGACAGATAGGTTGTCAACATTGCTCCAATTATCATTGAACCGCCTTTCCCAGCTTAAAATGTTGTAACCAGCATGTCCCAAAGAGGAGAAGGGAATTGTAGGTCTTGCAATTCCTGTAATTACAAGACCTCCAAGTCATGGAATAGGACAACTTGCCACAGCCAACTCGCTATAGCCATCTCTCCATGGCCCACTTGCCACAGTCAACTCACCTGTCAGGTGAGGCTCCAGACAGCTGCGCAGTAAGCAAGTAAGCTTAGTCAAGAAAAATACAAGAAAGAAAACCTTAGACTCCATTGTTTTAGAGAAAAGGACTTTTACTGAAAATTGATATGGTAGCATCAAACGAATACAAGACCTGAGGCAATAGGTGTGAAAATCGGATATACAAAGTTATGCCAATGTTCCTACCACCAATAGTTCAAACTGGCCATCCAATCTGAGGTGTGTATAATGTCATATGGGGTATCTTCAGTTGGTGTTTGAGACATCTGGCTCGCCAAGATGGTTGGCCTTGGCCTGAATAGATAAGAGGCTACAGCTGCGCAGTAAGTAGCTAAGCTTCGTCAAGAAAGTTTTCCCAAGTTTTACATTTCACCATCTCAAGCCTCCAGCACTCTTCCCCTTCCCCACAAAGCTCAATTAATCTTCCCTCCCCTACCATTTCTATGGCAATCAGAAGGACAAGCAGAAGAAGGATTCTTGGAGGCTAACATCAACACTCATTGCAGGACAACTTTCCACAGCCTACTCGCTGTGGGACAGTTTAACAATTCTATTTAATTATTTAAAATAAATAAAAAAATATTTTAATGTTTGCCATTCACATTTCATTCTGTCCCTCCTTTCCTGTCCTTTCTTTAATGATTCTATTCCACTGTTTCTTTGATATTAATGTAACTCTTGTTCCACAGTGAGTTTTCCTGCAGTAAGTTGGTCATAGTAAGGAGGCCATGCAGAACTGTTACAGACCCTCCAAGTCAGTGACCCTCATGTTCACTGTCCTGTGTGTTTTGCCAAATATTTTGCATCTATCTTCCTGTCTTTCTGCCTGGTCAATAGTGTTTGGTAACTTGAACCCTACCAATTGCAACAGGGGGGTAAGACAAGATTGCTTAACAAAGATAACAGAGAGTAACGAAAGTGATGATATTCAAAAAGAAATCTGGAAAAAAAACATAAAATATACTGTATCACACATTTTAACGGCTGCCAGAATACCTTTTGCTCAATGCTGGAAGCACAATTGTATACCCCCTGATGAACTGGTCATTCAAAAAATTATGACATGTGCTGAAATGGACAAATGTACTTTAATGTTACAAGAGGAAGATGAGTCTGAACACTTTAAAATTTGGAAAAAATGGTACAGTTGGATTAAGACAGATAGAGAATGAAGGAATTTAAGATAAGCAATTTATAGATTAAATGCATATATTCGTATAAAATTGTATATATTTGTAAATATGCACAAAAGATAGAACTGTATGAGATTGATGTCACAGAACTGTTAATGTTATGATTATTATTTTTGTTTTGTTTTTAAAAGACACAAAAGACTAATAAAGTTTATTTTTTAAAAAAGTGTATGTCAGCACTCCAGAAAAACTCAACTCCAACAGATAATTCCGAACCAGACATGTTCTCAAAGTTCCCTTTTATTAGAGTACTAAACTGGCACATCTGGGAAATCCTGAATATGAAAGTCCTGGGTTTACCTCCAATAAGTAAAATATTACAAATCCACCCCCTGCTCCCATCATGCTCCAATTACCATATGTCCCAACTTGAGACGTTCCCTCTACTACTCCTCAGCCAGGTGCAGGAACAACATGACCTTGACTCTAAAGAAAAATGGTATTATGTCTAATCACATATGCTCCATGAAATTCCCCCTTCCATTCTTCCCAGGCTCAAGAATGGGGCAGAGTAGAAGCTTCTGGTGCTAATACATCTTCCCAAGCTGACAATGTTAATGAAAATGAAACATAGCATCTCCAGGTTCTCTCTCTCTCTCTCTCTCTCTCTGTGTGTGTGTATGTGTCCTCTGGATTCACTACACACACTTCCCCTTCCCCAGGTGACTCTCATCAATCCATCCCTGATCAAATTGTTCCTGGCTTAACTTTCAACACTTGCATAGGGTTGAATCTTAGCTCATGACATTCACACCTGCAGCTTTAATTATCTGCTTCTCTTATCAATTGCTCCTTTCAATGACTTTGCCCTGCATCCCTTGATCTCTCTCCCAGAATGACAATGTAAGGCTTAGTTTGGATTCGCTCTGCTCAAACTATCTGCAATTATGTTCTCAATCAGTTGAGAAAGACCAGAAATATTTCACAAGAAGAGTTCTCCACTCCTCTAATCATTGCTGTTGTGTATGTATATAAGTAATAAAGTGTGAGCTTGGAGTAAGTGCAGGGTTCTGGTCCTGCACTTCTGATTGGCTGTTAAGCGGCCGGACCGGATTGGCCCATTCCGGGGAATCCGATTGGCCCTTAAAAGAGAGTTCCTATTGGTTATAAAAGCTAGCATTCCTAGCTTGTTATTGGTTAAAACGTTACAAGGATTGCCTATATAAGGCGGGGTTTACTGCTGTTATACAGAGAAGTCACGATGTAAATAAAGAGCTGAAGTTCACCGTTCAGAGACTTGTCTCCATTCCTTCTCACCCATGCTCAATACTTGACACTGGTGACGAAGGTGGGATTTGGAGATGTCTGAACTAGCGAAACCAAGAAGAAGCACCGAGCATGTGACAGGCGGCGCCAACAACAGAACCATGTCCGGTGGCATCGTACCACCCGCTCCGTTCGATCCAACACAAGAGGACTGGGAGTCCTACATGGATCGCTTCCAAATGTTCCAAGAGACGAACAACTTAAAGAACGCCATACCAGGAAAGAAAAGGG
>BHEV01009884.1:0-27183 GCA_004319985.1 Emydocephalus ijimae | reverse complement strand
TTGTCCTAATAACTCTTTAGTAGGGGCAGCTATTAAGACGTCATCAAAATAAGGCATGATGCCTTTTATGCCTTGTAATAGCCTCTCCATCAAACTTTGAAAAATGCTCGGCAGCACGCTTACTCCGAATTGGAGTCTATTGCACTTGAAGGCACCTCTATGTATAACTATTGTCTGGGCTTCTGCAGTCGTCGTATCTATGGGTAGCTGTTGGTACACCTGAGCTAAGTCCAATTTCGCAAATATTTTTCCGCCACTCAGGGAGTGAAGAAGGTGTTGGACCACTGGTACTGGGTAAGCGCTCTGCTGAAGTGCATGATTTAGGGTGGCCTGGTAATCTCCACAAATTCTTCACGAGCCATCTGGCTTTATGGGTGTTACTATTGGAGTTTCCCATCGGGCATGGTCAATCGGTTCCAACACACCCTGGGCTATCAATTTGTCTAGTTGCTTGTTGATCTTTGGCTTGAGGGCAAAAGGCACCCAACAAGGCTTAAGCCGAATGGGAGCTACATCGGGACTGAGATTAAACGATATAGGGGTCCCCTTGTATTTGCCTAATGTTCCTGTGAACACGTCTTGGAATTCCTGGATGAGGGCCTCTTCCCAGTCGTCGCTTCCGGTTTGGTGTATGCCAGCTAGTTCAATTCCGAGTGGGGCGAATCACTGTAGCCCTAACAAACTGGGCCGGTCACGATCGACGACAGTCAGGGGAAGCGTCACGGTGCGGTCCTTGAAGGATACTTCGACCTGGCTGGAACCGACAACCGGAATTCTGTTTCCCTGGTAGTCTTTTAGGATGATTCTTTGAGTGCTGAGGTCCTGGCGACAGATGGCAGGGATCAGCTGTTTGAGGGTTTTCCAGGAGACCATCGATAGGGATGACCCCGAATCGACTTCCATCACGCATGGTCGATTCTCGATAGTGACCCTTACGCGGATTTTTCTTGCATCTAGTGATGTAGCGTGGCCGATAATAATAGTTTGGTGTGCCTCTTCTCGTCTCGTTGAAATGGCAGGTGCTCGATTTCTGTAGTAGTGGTTGTTCCATTGGTGGTTCAGGCGGTCCCGATTTCCAGGTGGTTTGCCTGTCTCCCGGCGGAGGTTATTCTCCTTCCGGCTTAGACTGGACTCTCGCTTGCTTCTGCAGACCTTCGCAATGTGGCCTCTTTTCCCACAGGAATGGCAGAGTGCGTCGAGGAATTTGCAGTCCAATCGCGGGTGGTTTGCCCCACACCTAGCACATTGGCGCGGAAGTCTCTGGTTCCTTTGCTCTCGTTCTGAGTGGAGCCAGTTGACCTCCTCTTCCTCACTATCTGAGGATGACTCAAGGTCTTTGTGATGGGCGGTAATAGTGTGCTTCTCAGAGGAGAGCGGACTATCGCTGGCGAGTTGGTGGTGCGGTGTGTTCGCTCGGCGCATTCGAGTGGCTGACTTCCTGGTTGCTTCTGTGGCAGTAGTGTCGGTGATGACATCTGCAAGGCTGATGTCTCCTTTCGCCATGATTTTACTCTGAGATGTGTGGTCGTCTAATCCCAGAACTATGCGGTCTCTCAGAACTTCCTCGAGGTTTGCAAAACCACATAGTCCTCCCAGGTTCTGGAGGTCGGCTACGAAGTCCCCAACACTCTTGTTCTTCTGTTGGTCTCTCTGGTAAAACTCATGTCTTTGTATCAGTGTAGGTACTGCGGGTGCGTAATGGGCCCGGAGGATCGGGGCGAGGTTATCCCAATCCATGGTCTTCACTTTCGCTGGTTTGGCAAGTGCTTTAGCCATTTTAAAAACAGCGGGGCTGCAGTGAGTCAGGAACACCACTCGTTTCTTACCAGGCGTAGCATCTTTCAGATTGTTGGTCTCCAGGAACATCTGGAAACGGTCTATATCCGAGTCCCAGTCTTCGTTTGCCGGGTCAAATAGAGTGGGTGGTATAGCGCCGCTGGTCATTCTGCCGTTTGTTGCGTGCACTCTCAGCCACGTGCTCTGTCTTGTTCAATGAGTATTTAGTCAGCTCTATCGTCTTCGTATCCCACCCTCGTCGCCACTGTTAAGTCCTGAGCATGGGCGCAAGGAACGGAGACGAGGCATCGAACTGTGACTTCAACTCTTTATTCGTGATTTCAGAACAGAGCAAAATACTTGGGCAGCAGCAGCTCTTTTATAGAGCTGGCTGCTGTCAAAACAACCAATGATTTGAGTTTACCATTCTAACAAGCGTCCAATCAGAGAGACCTGCTAACAGCCAATCAGATTGGCCAGAAACGACCAATCACGACTCGCTGTTCGCGAACCAATGAGAAGTGCAGGATTACGAGCCTGCTGTTAAAGTAAAGCTATTAGGGTTGTTACTGATGCGTTGGCTTAGTCCATAACACTGAGATTTTAATCTGCTTTTGACAATTCTACCACAGGAGGGCTGTTAATTGGGGGATTCATAAATTGCAGCAAGGAGGATGCCGAGTATGGAAGTTCATTGCAGGTTTTCATCAGTGGGCTAAGGAGGTCCCCTGGAATTATTTTGCTTTGATTAACCAGTTTTGGAAATGGCTTTGGAATGAATTGAGAGATGAATTACCAGAGGCCTTAGGAGAGCAATTTCAATGTTGTATGGCAAGTTGGAAGAATTGAGGCACAGAGATGGTTTCATAGCCTTCCTTAATTCCCAATCCCTCCTTCCAAATTGCCTACTGAGATACCAACAGTGAGCTCATGCAAATAGGGGCAATGAAGAAATATCTATCTGCCAAAGAGAAATATAATATTTAAATAAATGCAAATAGCACTGCTGCTGTGTTTTTAAATGAACTAGAAATAAAGTGTATTGTATGCTTTTGTCAATTAAAATTGAATCTCATAATATAAATATAATGTAAATGTATTCAGAGGCCCATTCCATTTCTCTAAAACTGGACCGTCTTATATAGAGAGGATGCAGTTTATCTTTATCTACAAAAAAAATCATTTAATGAAATCAAGTATTACATATCCTTTCAGAAATCTTTCTATGTGATTATTCCACTGTGCCAGGAGAAAGAAGAAATGTGGTTTCCTTTAGCTCACAGTGAGCCCTAATTATGAAACAACCACCGTTTAATAAGATTTAAAAGCTAATACAGTCTGCCACTACAAATTAAAAAATTGGGACAAGATTGGACAGCTGCTATGCCATTTCTGAATTGTACTGAAAAACAATCACTCTATTAAACAAATCTTTTGATCTGGAATGTTTAGAAATCAATTCTAATTTCTTCTAAAGGTGCTAGGAGATTCCTATGCTATTAAAAATGTATGTGCAGTATACAATAACATTAACAAATATAACAAATATCACTAACAGAAAAATGGTGCCATTTTGATAGCCTTTCATTCAGGAAACAAAAACTCAGATCTTTTGGGAAGGCTAAAAGAAAAAGGTAAATCAAGGATCGTGTCACCACCAATGTGTGTTGTTTGTGGTGTCTTGGAATCAAAATGTAATTTTCATCTTGTAATAGCTTAATGCAATACAGGGTGTCAAGCTCACATTGTCATGGCGGCATAATGAGATATATCAGGACTACTTCCCCCTTCGCTAAACTGGGAATGTGTGTGGCCAGCACATGACATGAATGACAGAATTTAAATGAGCATACTTCTGTGAAAGGCTTGTTCTTTACTATTGGACAGGTTGGAAAATGTTGAAGAAACAACTATAAAATATTGTAAATAAACAGATCTATAAAATGGATCTTAAAAAAAAAAGAAGCAAATCAGCAAATTATTTTTGCTGCTGTTTCAGGGACTTCAAGGTATCTTGTGGGAAATTAAACAGCAGTGGCAATTTCCTATGAAACATGAGGCTATGATTACTTGGTTTTACAGGTTTCATCTGGACGGCCCCTTTAATGTTCTTTCCTTCTAGCTTTAAGTGGGTAGAAAAATATGTTAACAAACTGAATTACCTCCCCAGATGAGTTTACTAAACCACAACCATGAGGCAGGGCAATATTGCTGCCCTAACCATTCTTCTTGTGGACACCTTCAGGAAAGTGATTAGCAGACTGAGGAAATGCCCTTGAAGAACAATTTTCCATGGAGATGACTTTCACCTCCCAGAAATTTATATCAACACAGCTTGACCTAAAAGACAAGCCACTCTCCAAGAAGAAGACTTAGCTGAAAATGTTGACTTTATTGGCAGCAATAGTGCAACAGCTTTATTCCAGAGGGCTGGTCCATGCTGGAAGAACTCTGCCTTTTCCTCAGGTAGCCTTAAAAAAATTGTAGCTGCTTTAAAAAGGAACATCTCCTGCCCATTCTCAAGTATGTCTTCCAAATTATTTTTAAAACCTGAACTGCCCTTTTTGATGGTCTTATCTTTTTGCGATAGCACCTTGAAAAGGGTGTTATGGGTGGAAGCCACCAGGCATATGATTACTAAAAAAGATAATATGAATATCTTTAAGCATGATAAAATAAAAGCATTTATCCAAAACACAGACTGGATGAGAATTCAGGTAAACAGTTACTGCCAACAAAACAAGGTGACTTTCCCATCTATGAAAAAGTCAGAAAGAAGCTAATTTTGGGGAGGGGGGCATTCTTTAAAATGCTGAATCTTCAATCATCCTTTAAGTCATCAATCCTTATTCCATTCAGCAAGTTCTGTGCTTAGAAAAGTACGCTTTCATCCCAAGTACACAGTACAGATAAAAAATTGGGTTAGATGTTGCATCCATATTTATATCTAACCTGATCTAAATATACAATTCCTAAATGAAAAGGATCCCCACATGGATATCATCCACTGTCATCCAACTGTTTTGATAAAACATATGGTAAATGTCCACACACAGCATCTGACAAATATTCCCCTGGAGATCTAGGTTCATTTGTTACACCAGAGCATTTATGGGTTGCTTAAAGGGACAGTACACAGCGATTTTCCAGTACAATTATGTGGGGTCCTTTCTAGCACAAAAACCATCTGTGGGTAAGGTTACATGAGGACATTTTGGGGAATGATGAGATGTTATGAAATTAGAAGGAGAGTTGTGGAACTGGTCTGGAGCCAGCTGTTTGAAATAATTCAACAGCTGTAAAAAATTACCAGAAAGACTAGAAAGGGATGATTCTGTGTTATTTCCATTGTGAAATTCAAGGTACTTCCAGAAGCCCACAATATGCTTTGTTGATAGCCAGATTTGGGTTTCTTTAGGCTAGATATAGATAGGGAGTAGCTTATAGTTGACTGGTGGCCCATCAGGGGCATGTTGGTTGCTGGCATTCTTACAAAGAACTTGGAATTAGATCTGATATAACAAGGCACTTCTTGTGTATTTAGGCAAGAGCTTACATTGGATGACTTAACACTGATTATTTGTGCCTTAACTGTTCAGTGATCTTAAGCATGCCGTTTTGTGTTTTAAAAATAAAACATGACATGGACCAAGGGAATTTTTTTTTAAGGAATAAATCAAGAATATAGACAGTCTGCTCCTGCTCTAGGCCATTCTGCAGTTTCAACAAATAGCAACACCACTGTTTGCATAGGGAAACCCCATGATCTGCTTTGGATCAGTAGCGATCTGACATGCATAAGCAAATTCATAATAACATATTCAATATAAATGCTGCCCAATCTGCTGATTAATTCTTAACTAATTGCTAAGCACTGCAACTGCCAGCCCTGGGAAAAGATTTGACTTATTCTCTTTATACACTGATAGCTACTTGTGCATTAGATGGAAAAAGGAGACACACCCCCAATAGCAATGACAGGAGCTGCATATTTTAAAAATAAAATCCATACGCGGGGAAGACAAATATTTTTCTTCTGCTCTCAATTTTAAGGGTACGTTGGGCTTGCTTTTCACAGCATATGGTTTAACTTGGTTGCTGAATTAAGTCTTTTTCTGTGTTTGCACAATATGCTAAATCAAAAACTTATTAAATGGGTTGGATTTTACACTCCACATCAGGCCACAAGAAAATGTACCATGGTTAAAAGTAAACAAGCTTGGCATGCAGTACAAATCCAGACTCCAGATTTTACTTAGTTAAGTGTGTTATACTGCTAATACCCTTGCTCTGAAAATGTGACAGGTTGAGGGTTGTCCTTTTATTTTATTTTTTGCTTTTTTAAAGATCTTGATTATTCTGTTTTCCATTTTCTTACAAGTTTTTTTACCCTAAAAAAAGAAGAGTCAGGATCTTATTGATTTTTTTTCCATTGTAAGTTTTTTTCCCTGTATCACTCTATTATTCCCCTGATTGCCTATGCTTCTTTATTAAAAAAAAAAAGAATATTCATGGGAGAAGGTCTCTCTTTGTCTTCCTTCCAGATTGAACTGAAGGGTAAAAAGTCATAGAGGATGCAAACTCCCAGAGAGACCACAACCCACTGAAGTATAGGACACTGACACACTGTTTTTGGCTAGCCCCCCACTAATTAAGTGCAAGAAGATCATATACCACTCAGGGGAGTTTGAGTAAACTTCCTTTCCTTGGAAATTATTTGGTGGTTATAAAATGAAATGAAAATTGCTCAGCACAGCATTGTGTATCTATTAAGATTTACTATACAAGGGAGAATCTTAACTCCACTTCCACATAATCTTCACTGCTTCTCCATCCTCACCTCATGATTAGAATAGGATCTAGAATATTCTTTATGAGTCCAATGTGGTTCAACACAGAAGGAATTGTCTCTGATGCATAAGCTCTCAGTGTCCATACAAACAATAAAGCAATATAGCATTGTTGTTGTTGTTGTTGTTGTTGTTATTATTATTATTATTATTATTATTATTATTATCGTTATCAGTATCATTATTATCATTATCATATTTTCTACTACCTTCTCCTATTGGCATCTTATGATTATAGGAGAAGGTAGTAGAAAAGAGAAGGATAATAATAATAATACAGCTATACTACATGGGTAACTATCCTTAGGCATAAGACAGTGCTGTGGCAATTAGGTGTTTAGCAGAGTAATGGCATGAGGGGAAAAACTATCTTTGGATCTGGCTGTTTTGCATGCAATGCCCTGAAGCAGCATCCTGAAGGAATGGGTTTAAATAGTTTGTGCCCAGAATGTGAGGGGTCTGTAGATATTTTCTCAGTCCTCTTTCTGGCTCATGCAGTATACAGGTCTTCAATGGAAGGCAGTTGTTTTTTCTGCAATCCTAACTATCCATTGACTTCTGTACCTGCCCTGTTGCTGCACCAAGCCAGATAGTTATAATATACAGATAACAGAATCAATGACAGATGATAGACGATCCTGTTAAATATAGATTATTACTGTTTAATACGATCAGGTTCAATAAAACAAATGCATACAGACATATGTATAGTGAATTATTTTCCATAACATTTATTTAAAAACCAGTTCTAAGGTTTAGATTAATAGAGTTGGAAGGGACTTTGTAGGTCATCTAGGAGACCCTACACATTTCTGAGAAATGGTGGTCCAATCTCTTCTTGAAAGTCTCAAGGTAACTAGTAAGATTCCCTGCTATGTTAGTGGTGATCAGCTTGAAACAAATAAGTGATAAAACAGATTTAGGGAATTGTAGTTCATTATTGGAAAACATCCAAAAAAAAGCATTAGAAATCAAAATTATGTACACTATTATAGCTAGCATTATTTGAAAAGAAGCCAGGCAGCTGGAAACTAGCAACCAGAGCAAATGAACAAGAGTGCAAAAAAAGAGTTTTGTGACATAGTTTTAGTAAGGAAAGAACACACTGACACATCACATCAAGGCAAATATTGTGATAGTGTAAGAAGCCAGGGCTCCAATTCTATAAAAACCATACTATAAAAATAGAATTAGAATTTATATTTTGAATCAGTTTATAAAGATGAAAATTACCAACAATAGCTAGTAGAAAGGTAGAAACCTAATGAAGAAGAAGACGCTTTGAAGTTTACTGCACAGTCAGATGAATGACAATCTGCTCATTGGGTATAAATCATAGGTTTATGTTCAGTGCAAGCAACTTCTGGCCTTTGGAAGTAAATCATGTGGAACTAGGGTGGTTGAGCTGGAGACATTCAGAAAAGCAGGGATGTATACAGGTAGGACCTCTGGGATGTGAGAGTTTTATCTCTTCCTGGATGACAGCTCCCTTGATATTACGAGGAAGGGTATCAGGGAAGCTGGACATCAGTGCAAGGGGGTGAGAGAAATTACCACAAAGAGGACCAAAGCTTGGGAGAAGAGACCATGAGCTTCACAGCTTTAGAGGACAGTTTTATCGTGGATGGGTTTCCTAGTCTGGTAATTGACTGGTCATTAAGGAAGTGCCATGGGGATGAAATAAATGTCACAATTGTTTAGCGAATCCATTTTATCCAATAGGTGTATTTGCTAGAAATGGGAAGTAAACAATGGAAACTGGCAAAAAAAAAACCCATCACAATCATGGTCAAATGACCACAGGATACTGCAAATGTCCATGAAAATGAGATCCCCAAGGTGATATTTTTCAAGAAGCAACTGGACTTTCAGAGCTGAAGAAGCTTCTTGGATGGGCAGCGAAACATCTTCAAAGAAAAACCAGAAAGTCCAGTTGCCTCTTGAAAAAGCACCTTTGGGACAACCATGACCTGGATGACTGAGAATCTCCATAGACACATAAAGCTGAGATAGCTGCCAAACACCTAAAATGTGATTGTGTTACTGCACGGGTGCGTTGGACTGTCATAACTTTGAAATTGGGCCCTAAGTTAATCTGGGGAGTCAGTTGTTGTCAGAACTGTTACCTCATGTTTGCCCTTTGCTATTGCTCGATACCATGGGAAGTACCTATGATGGAGAAAAGTTACACTTGAGGATTTTGGTGCGCGTATTTCAGTTCTGGCTTTGCTTTACTGCAATTCATTTGACTTCGGATAAAACAATATCTTTTGCAACAAATGGAGCCAAGGATTGTTTCTACTTAGGTGTTCAAGTTGAAGCAGGTGTGACAGTTATAATTTCAAATGGTTGGTAAGTGACCAGTCATAGATCAAGGACTACTTTTAGTATGTCGCAGAGGTAAAAAGGTGAATTTCATATAACAGATAACTGATAATAATTTAGAGCAGGGGTGTCAAATTTGATTTCATTGGGGGCTGCACTGGAGTTGTGTTTGATGTTTGGGGGGACAGGGAGCATGGCCAGTGCGATGTCACTTGTGTCAGGGTGCCTGTGGTGGCTGGAGCACTCTGCCAGTGAAAATGGTATCACACTGTTTTCGGCTACGATGGCTTCCTGCAATCCTCTGCCAGCAAAAGTGGAGCTTGGTAAATACAGATATGGAATACTCTTTTCTGTTGAACATCTCATAAAATTAAAGAAGAGGATAACCAAAATGATTTGAGAACTCAAATATCATCTTCATAATAAAAGATGTTTAGGAATTTTTAGCTTAGAAAAATGGTGATAAGAGGGAAAATGAACAAAGTATCGTGCTCAAGATGGAGAATGTGAACAGTGAGGGCATTTTTCTCCTTTCTTAAAAAAATTAGGATAAGGGATTATCCAATGAAGTTGACTAGACAGAAATTTAGAATAGGCAAAAGAAAACATTTCTTTGTACAGTCCATTATTATCATAATTCTCACACAATTGTGGTAATGAAAAAGAGATTTCTAACTATATTCCTGATAAAATTTCTAACTAAATTTCTTGATATATTCTTGGCTTGAATTTAAAATAGATGCCATTTCTTTTGTTTTCTCAGAAGTTATTTTTCACACACACACACACAAAACCTTACTGAATGTTGATTTGTTCCATTTAGAAATGACATACAGAAAAAAACTAAAGAATTGGTGCACATTTGATGGTTACTCTTGGCAACTTTGCACATAGAAAGGCCTTCCAGAACTCATATATCACTGATTGGTTACTCTGCCAGAAACAGGGGAGGGGGAGCACTGGAAATAGTCTCGTTATTTTAACTTAATGGCAAAATATTGCCATTTCCCTCAATTGGAGACATTTTGACAGAAATCCTTAACATGGAGTTGTTTCAGGTTCACAATGTGACAATCAAATCTACCTCATAGATTTTTATGCTTTGCATTCATAAAAGACAATTCACAGCAGAATTTGTTCCAAAATAGACTTCCCAGGGCACAGTGCCAAGAAAAGCTTAATTGAAAATAATTGAGGAAAGGCTGATGTTTCATTTCTAAACTATTTGGTTTTTAGGCCTTAATATATCTACTTTATCTTTGGCATTTCCTTCGCTTGCAATGGCTTGCTGCTCATAAATTCTTTTACATTTATATTATCATTCTCTCTTTCCTTTTCTGAATATTTTAACATCTGCTGTTACAGTTAAATGCTATCAGTGAAGCTAAAAAACTAAACTGTGTGATCATTATAATGATCAAGCTGGATGCTAAATGTTGTGAATGAATAATTGTGTTAATAAAGTAATCAAGAGCTTGAAGTCAAGTGCAGGGTTCTGGCCCTGCACTTCTGATTGGCTGTTAAATGGCGAGATCAGATTGGTCCATTCAGGAGAATCTGATTGGCCATTAACGAGCCTTTCTTATTGGTTTACAGAGCTAGCGCTCCCTGGTTTTCATTGGCTGAATATCTAATAAGTTGCCTATATAAGGAAGGCTGTAGCAGCCATTGAGCTGAGCTGTCACATCATGTAAATAAAGAGTTGAAGTTCACCGTTTCACCGGCTCATCTCCATTATTCGCACCCATGCTCCAAACTTAACACTGGCGATGAGGATGGGATTTGGAGACGTCAGAGCTGACTGAACAACGAAGAAGTTAACCGAGCACGTAGCTGAAAATGCACAACAGCGGAACCATGTCCGGTGGCATCATACCACCTGCTCCATTCGACCCAGCGCAAGAAGACTGGGAGTCCTACATGGATCGTTTCCAAATATTCTTGGAAACCAATAATTTGAAGGATGCCACGACCGGGAAGAAACGGGCAGTATTCCTAACGCATTGCGGGCCAACCGTATTCAAGATGGCCAAGGCACCAGCAAAACCGGCTGAAGTAAAGGCTATGGACTGGGACGTCCTCGAACCCCTACTGAGGGCCCACTATGCACCGACCGTACCAACACTCGTAAGGCGGCACGAGTTCTACCAAAGAAACCAGCGGAAAGGAGAGAGCGTTGCTGATTTCGTCGCGGACTTCCGAAACCTGGGAGGCCTCTGCGGGTTCGCCGACCTGGAAGAGGCCTTGAGAGACCGAATAGTTCTGGGATTAGATGCGCTAAACGTGCAGAGTAAGCTGATGGCGAAAGGCGACATCAGCCTTGCTGATGCCATTGCTGATGCTACTGCAGCAGAAGCAACCAGGAAGTCGGCTGCCCAAATGCGCCGCAACTGCGCTCCAGTACAACAACCGACCGGCGACATCTTACCCAAGTCAGAAGGACAGCTTATGATGGCCCACCACGAGGACCTCTCTTCATCATCAGACAGCGATGAAGAAGAGATCCATCAACTGCAGTCCGATTGGGACCATTACCAGAAGTCCCAACACCCATGCGCTGGCTGTGGGGCCAGCCATCCCCGGTCCAAATGCAAATTCCACGACGCGCTCTGCCATGAGTGCAGGAAACGAGGCCACATTGGACGGGTCTGTAGAAGCCTCCTAGGACCCAGCCAGCCCTCGAAGGGGGCTAACTATNGAGAACCAGTGAACCACTCCTACAGAAACCGAACCTTAAACCGTCCCACGAAGCGAGAAGAGGCTCACCAAACTATCACTATGGTCATGCCTCTTCCTTGGGTACCAAGAAAATCTGAATTAAAGTGGCCATCGAAAATCAGCCCTGCCAAATGGAAGTCGACTCGGGATCATCTCTCTCGATGGTTTCCTGGAAGACCCTCAAGCAACTCATCCCTACTATCTGGTGCCAAGACCTCCGTCATCAAAGACTCATACATAAAGACTATCAGGGGAATAGGATTCCAGTCGTAGGATCCAGTCGAGTCCGAGTCTCATTCAAAAACCGTACAGCATACTTACCCCTGACTGTGATCGACAAGGACTGGCCTAGCCTGTTAGGCCTCCAATGGTTTGCACCACTTGGCATTGAAGTGGCAGGCATTAACCGAATCGGCGGCAGTGACTGGGAGGAGGACCTCGTCCATGAATTCAGGGACGTCTTCGCAGCAAAACTAAGTGAGTACAAGGGGACCCCGATATCATTTAACCTTAATCCAAAAATAGCTCCCATCCGCCTTAAGCCCCGTCGAGTTCTATTTGCCCTAAAACCGAAAATCGACAAACAGCTTGATAAGTTAATAGCTCAGGGGGTGTTAGAGCCAACCGATCACTCTCCCTGGGAGACCCCAATCGTGATACCAATCAAGCCGGATGGTTCGATTAGAATTTGTGGGGACTACCGAGCCACCCTGAACTACGCCCTGCAGCAAAATGCATATCCGGTACCAGTGGTGCAGCACCTCCTCCATTCCCTGGGGGGCGGAAAAGTCTTCGCTAAACTAGACTTAGCTCAGGCATATCAGCAACTGCCAGTAGATGAAAAAATGGCACAGGCACAGACGATCGTGATGCACCGAGGTGCCTTTAAATGTACACGACTCCAATTCGGAGTGAGCGTAGCCCCGGGGATCTTTCAGAGCCTGATGGAAACGCTATTACAAGGGATTAAAGGCGTTGTCCCCTACTTTGACTATGTGTTAATCGCTGACCCTACTGCAAAAATTTTACGGGATCGCTTGAAATTGGTCCTCCAGAAATTCAAAGATGCANACCCCGGAATAAGGCCGACCTCCAGGCGTTTCTAGGCCTTATCAATTTTTATAATGTATTCCTGCTGCACAAAGCAACTGTCGTTGAACCCCTACATCGTTTACTGGACAAAAAAGCAATTTGGGTATGAGCAGGTGTTGGATAGAGAAGAGCAGGTGTTCCAAAATGTAAAAAAAACTACTGACTTCTGACGCTGTACTGATGCAGTACAATGAGACCTTGCCATTAACGATCACGTGTGATGCATCGCCTTTCGGAGTGGGCGCCATTTTGAGCCATGTTTTGCCTCATGGTAGCGAAGCCCCTGTTGCCTATTTCTCAAAGACACTTTCAAAAACAGAGCGCAATTATAGCCAGATTGATAAAGAAGCCCTTGCAATTGTGTCTGCTGTCAAGAGATTTCATGAATACATGTATGGCCGAGCTTTTACTATAGTGACTGACCACAAACCTTTGCTGGGAATAATAGCGGGAGATAAACCAACCCCCTATATATTATCTCCCAGAATGACTCGCTGGTCAGAATTCTTGACTGCTTATAATTATCAGCTGCAATACCGCCCGGGAAAAGCCATTCCCCACGCAGACGCATTGAGCCGAGCACCGCTTCCAGAGACCATCGACGACCCCGCGCCTACAGTGACAACGTTACAGATCGAAGCACTT
Source organism: Emydocephalus ijimae (assembly GCA_004319985.1). Lineage (NCBI taxonomy): Eukaryota > Metazoa > Chordata > Lepidosauria > Squamata > Elapidae > Emydocephalus > Emydocephalus ijimae. Next base: position 13,777 of record BHEV01009884.1, on the reverse strand, counting down.
CGTACACCGCCATTAACCACCTGTGATATCGCGAGAGAAACAAAACATGACCCCGCCTTAGCACGAGTCCTCAGTTGGGTGGAACGCGGATGGCCATTGGACCAAGTACCGGATGACTTCGCCCCATTCAAAAGTATNCGCACAATTCAAAACTCAACAAACAGAGTTGTTTTCTCAAAAGGGCTGTATCATCTGGGGCAATAGAGTCGTTATCCCAGAGTGACTCCAACAAGCAGTACTGAGAACCTTGCATGATGGCCACCCCGGCATCATGCGCATGAAAGCCCTTGCACGAAGCTACGTGTGGTGGCCAGGCATCGACAAGCAAATTGAGACTTGGGTCAAAGCTTGTCATAGATGCCAGGAAGTAAGCAACGCCCCACCAAAGGCAATCCCAACCGAATGGGAGACACCGCGGGGACCCTGGTCCCGTATCCATCTGGATTTTGCAAGACCTACCAAAGGCCACACATTCTTGCTAACCGTGGACACCTACTCGAACTGGCTCGAAATTCACCAAATGAAGGACACAACAACTGAAGCGGTCATTAAAAACTGGATAGACTGTTTGCAACCCACGGATTACCAGACGTTCTGGTATCCGACAATGGGCCCCAATTTACCGCACTGTCTTTTGAACAGTACCTGGCGGACCGCGATATTCACCATGCACTGACTTCACCTGCGCATCCTGCNAACAAAACTCCCGCCGAGTTGCTAATGGGACGAAAGCTCCGCTCCCACCTCGACCGTTTACACCCAGCATACGAACCTGAGAAACCACACGGATCCAGCGGCCGATGCTGTACCTTCCAGGTAGGTGACTCGGCATTCGCTAAAAACTTATCAGGCGATCCGTTGTGGGTTGCAGCGACGGTAGTCCTTATAACCGGCCCAAGATCATACCTCGTGCAATGCCACGATGATAGACTATGGAAGCGCCATATCGATCAACTACGATCAAGGCTGCAGTCAAGGATCTACGAATCCCCTGATGACCAAACTGGTGGTGGGGAGATACAGAGGAAGATGAACTTCAATTAGCAGAAAACCTTTTTGAAGGGAATGATAGCGGGACGGAAACACGTGAAGAGGAACCAGAGATGGGAGTGAGCTCGCCTCATGATAATACCGAAGATGTTGGTGACAATGAAAATTCGAACTCAGAATCGGAGGCACCCCTTTCATCAAACAACGCCCTGCCTCTACAAGAGTGCAGCCAAATACCAGGTGCACAACGAAAATCAAATAGGCTAACAAAACAACCGTCCTACCTCAAGGACTACATAACCACACCCCGTAAACGGAACCTGGGGGGAAGGGGTGTTGTGAATGAATAATTGTGTTAATAAAGTTATCTAGAGCTTGAAGTCAAGTGCAGGGTTCTGGCCCTGCACTTCTGATTGGCCATTAAATGGCGAGATCAGATTGGTCCGTTCAGGAGAATCTGATTGGCCATTAACGGGCCTTTCTTATTGGTTAACGGAGCTAGGGCTCCCAGGTTTTCATTGGTTGAATATCTAATAAGTTGCCTATATAAGGAAGGCTGTAGCAGCCATTGAGCTGAGCTGTCACACCATGTAAATAAAGAGTTTGAAGTTCACCGTTTCACCGGCTCGTCTCCATTCTTCGCACCCATGCTCCAAACTTAACACTAAAGGTTTTCATCAACAACTTGATTCAGTATCCTGTAAATTCTGCTCCTTAGTAACAAGAAAGTAGTTGGGAAAGTCCTACAAAAAGCTGTGCCTCCTAATTTTTTGTGCTAACACACAAACACACAGACACACACATAAACTTTTTTATATCCAATCTCAAGACCACAGATTATTTATCATACCAAAGAATCAATAGCAAAATGCCCACTGCTCATAAACAGATCAATTCCTTTGATTATGAAAGATGTACTCTTGTTATAAACACTTACGTTGATATACAGTAGTCCAGTTTATCTGTCTGCTTAAACTAACCACATGCCATACTGGCATAACTATAGAACATCCAACCAAATTGAAGTTCACAAATGATATGCATTTGAACTGAGTAGCAAATCCCCTAAGGAATCAAGAAAAACTGTGAGGAAAAATCAGTCCTCAGAGAGAGGGGGAGGAGGGAAGGGGAGGACACAGAGAGCGAGAGAGAGGGAGAGAGGAAGAGAGGGNAGAAAGAAAGAAAGAAAGAAAGAAAGAAAGAAAGAAAGAAAGAAAGAAAGAAAGAAAGAAAGAAAGAAAGAAAGAAAGAAAGAATTGCCATAGAAAAGGTGGCACATTATCAGGACCAATCAGGGGTGGGATTCTACTGGTTCAGACCGGTTAGGGCAACCCTTTTGCTCAGAAGATCAGCTGGCAGCAAACCATTCATCGCAATGAGCATGTGGGCCCACCCACCACTCTTTCCTGTGCTTTATTTCCCTTTTTTTAGAGTACAGCTGATTCACGTGGCAGAGAGGTTTGCTGCACCTCAGCTGTTTTATTCACAGGGACTGTAGTAGAAGATAAGTATTAGAACTTTTCTAAACTCAGAGCTCATGCTCAAAGCGCACGATCACAGAACCAGTTGTTATACTGGTGGAATCCCACCAGTAGACATATGTGCGTATATAATGACCAAAGAGACTGCTAGCCAGAACCTGGAAATGATAACATTAACAATTGTGGAAAACTTTTAAAGGCAGTATCAACCACCTCATAATGCTGCATATCCAAATATGATTTTTAATAAGCCACATATAGCAATGGAAATATTGGGGGACAAACTTAGGAAAGTACATGTGTGAAAATAAAAGCTAATACAGAACTGAAAATGGAATAATATACATAAAGTAGGAAGGTTCAGATCTGTCTAAATCTGATCCATTGTGTTCGATCTGGGAGAGTGGGCTCAAAGAACAGAGACGAGGTATCGAATAGTGACTCCAACTCTTTATTAGTGACTTCAGAACAGAGCAAAATACTAGGGCAGCAGAAGCTCCTTTTATAGAGCTGGCTGCTGTCACAACACCCAATGATTTGAGTTTGCCACGCTGGAAGCGTCCAATCAGCGACGACCCGCTAACAGCCAATCAGATCAGCCAACAATGACCAATCACGATCTGCTATCAGCGGGCCAATCAGAAGTGCAGGTTTACGAGCCTGTCATGGAAGGAAAACTATTAGAATTGCAAGCTAACGAGTTGCTTAGTTCGGAACACCCCTCCCCGCTAGGTTCCATCTCAAGGGTGGGGTGATGGATTCTCGCAGGTAGGCAGGTCGTCTCAACTGTCTACCTGATCTACGTTGCTCCACCAGTCTTTGCCCGGACTCTGGTTCTGGTGGGCTGTTTGTTGAACTCAGCGGTAATGGTGATCTGACTTCTCAGTTGGGTGACTCGGGGTTGTCATCTCTACTCCCGTCAAGGCTGTCATCTGGATTATCTGGGTTTGCTCATGCCACCGTGCTGCTTCGTGGAGAGATGACCATCTGCCCCGGCTCTTCTTCGGAAGGTGAATATTCCAGGTTTGGTCGTGCTGATTGCTGGGTTTCAAGTACTGGGTTGGGTACTAGTTCGTTTTTGGCCCCCTCAATTTCCCTCCCCCCCCCAGTTTGGAGTTCAGGGCTTGTGAAGGGGGTAGGTACCAGCCTGGAGCGTAGCTGCTCGATGTGGCGCTTCCACAGTCTCCCATCAGCAGTTTGTAAACAGTAGGAACGGCGACCCGTAAGTTGAGTTATGGTAGCGGGGACCCACAATGGGTCATCGGTAAAGTTTTTTGCAAAAACCGGGTCGCCTACCTTGAATGTTCGATACTTGCTGTTGGACTCCAGGGGCTTTTCCGGCGTGTAGGCAGGGTGTAGTTGGTCAAGATGTGATCGAAGTTTCCTGCCCATCAGGAGTTCGGCTGGGGTTTTGTTTGTGGTGCTGTTTGGAGTAATATGTTGGAGGAGAAGCATCCTGGTCACCTTGTCGTGGATGTTCCCTTTTTCCATCTTGTGCAAGGTTTTCTTTATGAACTGGACCATTCGTTCAGCCCAACCGTTGGCCACAGGGTGAGCCGGCAATGTTAAGGCATGGCGTATCCCCCAGTCTGCTAGGTACTGTTCAAATGCCAAGGCGGTGAATTGTGGGCCATTGTCTGAAACCAAGACATCTGGCAAGCCGTGTATAGCAAATAGTCTGTTTAGTTTTTTAACGACTGCCTCTGTGGTGGTGATCTTCATTTTGTGGACCTCAAGCCAGTTGGAATAGGCATCCACTGTTGTGTGAAATGTATGCCCCTTGTTGGGTCCCACAAAATCGATGTGGATACGGGACCAGGAACCTCGGGGTGCTTCCCATTCAGTTGGTGGTGCTTTTGGTGGAACTGAGCATGTTTCCTGGCACTTGTTGCAGGTGGCAACCCAGGTTTCTATTTGCTTATCTATACCTGGCCACCAAGCGTAGCTCCTTGCTAGTGCCTTCATTCGCACGATGCCCGGATGTCCATCATGCAATAGTTTTAGGACCTTATGCTGCAGTCTTCCTGGGATGATGACTCTGTCTCCCCATAAAACACATCCTTTTTGGGAGAAAAGTTCTGTCTTTTTGTGTTTGAAAGGCTTGAAGGTGTCGTTGAGTTCGTTGTCAAGTCAACCTCTTTCCACCCAGCTGAGGACTCATGCTAAACAAGGGTCCTTCCTTGTTTTGGATGCGATGTCTTGTGCAGTCAGTGATGGTGAAGGAAGTGTCTCAATTTGTATTGTAGTTAGGGTTGGAGCTGGGTCGTCCAGGACTTCTGGTAGCGGAGAGCGTCTCAGGGCGTCAGCGTGGGGAATGGCTTTCCCCGGTCGGTGTTGTAGTTGGTAATCGTATGTGACTAAAAACTCTGACCAGCGTGTCATTCTTGGCGATAAGATGTGGGGAGTTGGTTTATCCCCCGCCAAGATGCCAAGTAATGGTTTGTGATCAGTGATTATAGAAAAGGATCTTCCATATACATACTCATGGAATTGTTTGATCGCAGACACAATCGCGAGAGCCTCTTTATCTAGTTGGCTATAGTTCCTCTCAGTTTTAGATAAAGTTCTAGAAAAAAATGCAATGGGCGCCTCAGTACCATTTGGCAGGACGTGGCTCAAGATGGCTCCTACTCCAAACGGTGAGGCGTCACAGGTGACAGTTAAGGGTAAAGTCTCATTATATTGTATCAATACAGCATCTGATGTTAAAAGGTCTTTTACTTGCTGAAAAGCTCACTCTTCTCGATGTCCCCAGACCCAGGAAGCTTTCTTGTCGAGGAGCCTATGCAGGGGTTCAGCAACAGTCGCCTTCTGGGGTAGGAAGATGTTATAAAAGTTAATGAGTCCCAGGAAGGCTTGGAGATCTGTTTTGTTCCTAGGTCTCGGGGCGTTTTTTATTGCAGCCAATTATTTTCTCAGTAGGGTGAATTCCCTGTTTGTCAAGAAGGTAACCAAGGAATTCAACTCTCTCAGTACATAGTTGGCACTTGTCCTTCTTGACCTTCAGGCCAGCATCTTTAAATTTTTGGAGGACCATTCTTAGTCGCTTTTCTAGTAGACTTCTAGTGGGGGCGGCTATCAAGACATCATCGAAATATGGCATGACCCCTTTTATGCCTTGTAGCAATCTCTCCATCAGACTTTGGAAGATGCCAGGTGCTACGCTCACTCCGAACTGGAGTCTATTACATTTGAACGCACCTCTGTGCGGTACTATAGTTTGGCCTTCTGCAGTCTTTGCATCTACGGGCAGCTGCTATATGCCTGGCCTAGGTCCAATTTTGCAAATATTTTTCCGCCCCCAAGGGAGTGAAGGAGGTGTTGGACCACAGGCACGGGGTAAGCGCTCTACTGAAGTGTGTGATTTAGGGTGGCCTTGTAATCCCCACAAATTCTCAGAGATCCGTCAGGTTTTATGGGGGTTACAATTGGGGTCTCCCATCGGGCGTGGTCAATCGGTTCCAACATGCCCTGGGCTATTAATTTGTCCAATTGTTCATCAATCTTTGGTTTGAGTGCAAAGGGCACTCGACGAGGCTTAAGGAGAATGGGCGCAATATCAGGGCAGAGATTAACGATATGGGGGATCCCTTGTACTTGCCTAGCTTCTCGGTGAAAACTTCCTGGAATTCCTGGACAAGGGCTGCTTCCCAGTCATTGCCTTCGGTATGGTTGATGCCCGCCAGTTTGATTCCTAGTGGCGCGAACCACTGCAAGCCTAGTAAGCTGGGTCAATCTTTATTGATGACGGTAAGAGGTAGGGTTGCGGTGTGGTCTTTGAAGGAGACTTGGACGTGGCTGGAACCGGCGACTGGGATCCTATTTCTTTGGTAGTCCTTTAATATAATTCTCTGAGTGCTGAGGTCCTGGCGACGGATGTCAGGGATCAGCTGTTTGAGGGTTTTCCAGGAAACCATTGATAGGGAAGACCTGGAGTCAACTTCCATAATGCATGGTCGATTCTCAATGGTGACCTTTACTCAGATTTTTCTTGCATCAAGGGATGAAGCATGTCCGATGGTGATGGTTTGGTGTGCCTCTTCTTGTCTGGTAGAAGTGGCTGGTGCTCGATTTCTGTAGTAGTGGTTCCATTGGTTGCTTGGGAGGTCCCGATTTACTGGTGGGGTGCCTGTTGTCTGCCGGAACAGGCACTTTTCTCTTCGGTTTCTCTTCGGTTTGGGCTGGACCCTTGCTTGCTTCTACAGACCTTTGCAATGTGGCCCCTCTTTCCACAGGAATGGCAGAGGGTGTCTAGGAATTTGCAGTCTGATCGCGGGTGGTTTCGCCCACATCCAGCACACTGATATGAGGGCTTACGATTCCATTGATCTCACTGATCGCGTTCTGACCTGAGTCTGTTGACCTCCTCTTCCTCGCTTTCTGATGAGGATTCGAGGTCTTCATTGTGGGTGGTCGTTGTGTGCCTCTCGGAAAGGGGCGTAGTGTCACTGGCGAGTTGGCGGTGCGGTCCATTTGCTCAGCACATTCGAGCTGCCGACTTCCTGGTTGCTTCTGCTGCAGTAGCATTGGCGATGACATCTGCGAGGCCGATGTCTCCCTTCGCCATAAACTTGCTCTGGGTTGTGGGGTCTTTTAGACCCAGAACAATTCAATCTCTCAAGGCTTCTTCGAGATTTGCGAAGCCACAGAGTCCCCCCAGGTTTCTGAGGTCCGCGATGAAGTCTCCAACACTCTCGCTTTCCTGTTGGTCCCTCTGGTAAAACTCATGTCTCCTGATGAGTGTTGGCACCGCTGGGGCATAATGGGCCCGGAGGATTGGGGCGAGGTTGTCCCAGTCCATCGTCTTGACTTCAGCTGGTTTTGCGAGTGCCTTTGCCATCTTAAAAACGGCGGGCCTGCAATGGATCAGGAATGCAGCTTGTTTCTTGCCAGGCATAGCATCCTTCAGATTGTTGGTTTCCAGGAACATCTGAAACCTGTCCATATACGAGTCCCAGTCTTCATTAGCTGGATCAAATGGAGTGGGTGGTATGGCGCCGCTGGTCATTCTGCCGCTATTGGTGCGCCCTCAGCCACATGCTCTGTTAGCGTTCAATGAGTGTTCATTCAGCTCTATCATCTCCGTATCCCATCCTCGTCACCAGAGTTAGATCTGGGGGAGTGGGTGCAAAGAACGGAGAGGAGGCATCGAATCGTGACTCCAACTCTTTATTAGTGACTTCAGAACAGAGCAAAATACTTGGGCAGCAGAAGCTCCTTTTATGGAGCTGGCTGCTGTCACAACACCCAGTGATTTGAGTTTGCCGCGCTGGGAGCATCCAATCAGCGGCGACCCGCTAACAGCCAATCAGATCAGCCAACAACGACCAATCACAATCCCCTATCAGTGGGCCAATCAGAAGTGCAGGTTTACAAGCCTGTCGTGGAAGGAAAACTATTGGAATTGCAAGCTAACGAGTTGCTTAGCTCGGAACACATTGCAATTTCATGAATATTCAGTCATCACTCTATTTTGTCCAATGTTTACTTCAAACAAATATTCCAAACTCTCCAAGGTAGTTTATGTGGTGTGTGTGTGTGTGTGTGTGTGTGTTGTGTCTTCAATTCAGTTTTTCAATCCTGGTAACTGCCAGGAAAAATCCCTGAAGTTTTCTTGTCAAGATTTCTGACATGCTTTGCTTTTACCTACTTCCTAGGCTTGACAGAAAATGGCTGATCCAACATCACTCAGCTGGCTTTGTGCTTCAGCCAGGATTAAAATTTAGAACTCATGCTCTTTGCGTTTCTAGCTGAGTGTCTTAATTACTACCCCAAACTGGTATACATACAGGTAGTCCTTGACTTACAATAGCTCATTTAATGACCGTTCAAAGTTACAATGGAACTGAAAAAAGTTACTTAGGATCATTTTTCACAGTTACAATAGCATCCCCATGGTCATGTGAACAAAATTCAGATACTTTGCAATTGATTCATATTTATGATGGTTGCACTGTTCCAGAGTTAGAGTTAGGGTTAGGGTTAGGGTATGATCCTCTTTTGCGACCTTCTGACAAGCAAAGTCAATGGGACAGCCAGATCTACTTAACAACTGTGTTACTAACTTAACAACTGCATGATTCACTTAACAACTGTGGCAAGAAAGGTTTTTAAAATGGGACAAAATTCACTTAACAAATGTTTCAGTTAGCAACAGAAATTTTGGCTGAATTGTAAGTCAAGGACTACCTGTTTGGGGTATACATGTACATACCTGTATACACACAGTTTAACATACATTTTGTATCTAACTTTTTCTAATCCAGTGTGTTGTTTAATATAAAATCTAGGGAAGTTTGATATCCAAAATCTAATATTATTGAAATCTGGATGGAAAGGAAGGAGTTTCTCCAACATACCTGGTATAAAGCTGAATAGAAGAAGGCTGGTTATTCTAGAAACCCTAAAAGACAATTAACAATCCCTTCATCCTTGTTTTCTGAACAGAGCAATATAACAGAATGCTTTGCCATCATGTGCATTTTAACACTGAAATAACTGTCTTGCTGGGTCAAATTAAAAATCTGTGAAGTCCAATTCTTCATTTCCAGCAATGACTATTTGGATATTGAGAGAGTTCATTTCAGGTTTCGATTCAGGCAGCTCCAAGTTGGGCTAGGGATGTCCGCTTCTCTTAATAAGCTGCTCCCAATCAGCTTGAGCTAAGAATAAGGATAAATTGGTTCGGTCCGCCTTCTTATGCAATCTTCAAGTAAAGGAGAGAAATGAATAAATACATTCAGATAAAATATGTACAAAAACCCACAAATTAAGAAACAGTGTGCTCAAAAACATATATGTGAAGGGAAATTGATTGGACAGATAAATGTGCTAGTTGTGTCTTTTATTATTGTTTAAAAATTATTTTTATTATTTATTATTTATGAGGCATTGTACAATTTTGCTACTTTCCTATCTATAAAAAAGATCTGAAAAGTTTGCTCAACCATTCCTTCTCTTACTCCCAAGATAAATCATTGTTACTCTCACTTCATAAATTTGAACTGAAGCTGAGCTAATGATTCTGAGTGTAGTTTTACTAGGTAAAAGTTGGAATTTATAGTTAATGGAATTCTGGAAGAATTGACTCTTTCTCACTTTTAGTCAGATAGAAATCCTGCTCCCTGTTTGTTTTGGCTCTGTTTTTTCCTGCCTGGAAGACTCTCCCTTCGGACTGTTTCTTACAGGAACACTCAAATATTTCGTTTCCCTTTTTCCCCCATAAGGGCAGAAAGATCAGACATGCAAGTTTTAGCACATGAACTTCCTCAGTAAATTTGACTTATCCTTTTGGTCCTTAAGTATCTGTCATTAGATACTCTTTGGAGGTTGCTTGTGTTTTCCAGTAAAAGAACTGGAGAATTCCTACGAGAATTCCCTCAGAATTTTCACTATGTTTGGTAGTAGAAATTAATTTGAAAATGGGAAAATCTAGATGGTCATCCAAGATGATATAGTAATCACAAAGCAAGAGTAAATTGTACTTTTAATATCAGTTAACTTTATTTTAAAGGAATGTAAGGATTGTCTTCATATGCATTTAAAAACCTGTAATGCAAACAAGGAAACTACTCACTATAATCTGGATCAAATTTTCCTAAGGGTCAATATTTCAAACAGATGTTCTTCGATAGTTACAACATTTTTTCTCATTCAAGGTATTTGTAGACCAGAGGTACGCAGCAAAGGATTAAATCTACAGAGTGTTCAGCAACTTTTCAAAATAGCTCACAATGTACAAAGTGTCATATTTGCTCAATGATTCAGTAACTTACTGAATGTGAGTGATTTACTTAAGTGAGTAAATCACTCCTTTGATTGAGTGATTTCAAGAAGGGCTTTGTACCTCTTAATCAAAATAGTTTCACTGTAAGTAAAAAATCTCAACCAGGAATTGGAAGATTGCCCGTTCTAAAAGCTTAAATCGTAGCTTAGATGATCTAAACTGTTTTTCTCCACTTATGGCCAGGTAGTTAAAGCTTGATTTTGTGAAGGCTTGGTAAGAGTGTGCTAATTGTACCAACTCTTGGTTAAAGCAAATTTGGTTGTGGCCAACTACATTTTGTTTTTTTCCTGATCTAATTATTGCAAGGCATGTATGTGGAATGATTTTTGAAAAGCATTTGGAATTGGAAGTGATGGAAAATGTTGATGAGCATGCCCATGTAGTTGCCACTGGAAAGTCCAATTTGGAATAGTTTCCAGTTCTTTTCTGGATGTGATTTGAAGTGCTGGTAATTACCTGTAATTTAGGGATAGAGGTTTTGAAGGAAAATTGCCTGACATACAATTTTGCTTGTCCACTGCCTTCAACTTTGGAGGCCTTATTGGATTTATTGCATTTTTCCAATTTCATTCTAAGCCACTGTGGGAAGCTTCTCAGAGATACAAATGATTTTATAAATGAATTTTGGTTTTCATATTCATGCACATATTTTGGAGTACAAAGAACTTCTATATTTTATTTTATTTTTTTATTAATCAAATTTATATAGCTTCCCATTTCGCAATTCCCAAGGCAATTCTCAGCCTAACGTCTACATTCTAAAAAGAGAAATGGCTTTTTCATGCACTGACATTGCTCCACAAAGCACATTCATCTATGGATAAAATCCTGCAGTCACCCACCAATCTCTGGACTAGAGTGCTCCAAAGTGGTCAACAAAAACCTCCAAGGATCCATAGGACTATCTATAGGACTGTTGGTGTTATTTGTAGTTCTACTAGTTAAAGCAATATTTAATAAATAATTTTAATTTAAATAATGGTTACGGATTGATCATTAATCTGAAACTTCATAAGGGGCTCAATGACTTTGGGGACTCCTGCTCTCGACTATATTTGGGTTTATTTATTTAAACATTCAGCAAATGACTCTGTGCACTCTCTGAAAGGTATAATCGATTCAGGTACTATGGGTAAAGGCTTTTTAACTAAGAATCAGTCTATATTTTATATTATCTATGTAGCAAGGCTGCCCTTTCATTAGACAAGCCATGGGTAAACATCTAAGCCAGCCAGCCTTCAGAGCAGGGGTGTCAAACTCGAACAACACATTGTCAGGTGACGTTATCACAACTTTTTCCCCCTTCACTAAACCAGGGCTGGTGTGGCCAGTCTGTGAGGCATCTGGCTCTCGGGCCACACGTTTGACACCCCTGCTGTAAAGGATTCATCCTTTCTTCCAAATTATCTTGTCCCATCAGCAGAAACCATCCTTTTTGTTTGATTCCCTCAGAAGAGGGAAAACTCTGGAATAAAAAGAGCTTGGTTGGAATTAGTTTAACTTTAAACTCCCCTAATCTGCTTACAGTAGGTCGAATCCTGATTGTGACTCTGCACAGTGCTGTTTGAGTAAAGTAAAACATATGGTCATGTATTCTTCATCTATAATGTGTCATTTGGTCCAACATTGGCCATTTTTATTTGAAATGCATGTGATCTTGTCCTAGGTCTTCATCCTACTATGTTCTCTGATGTGGTGCCTGTCCCGTGGGATAACCTCCCCTCCAAAATATGAATAGCCCTGACCCTGTTAGCCTTTGGAAAGGCTAGAAAGACCTAGTTTTCCCATGGGTGTTGTGACCAAGATATTTGTCCTCTAACACATGACATATTTGTACAGTGGAGCATTACTTAATATCGTGGGCTTTGTTATTATGTTTAGGGTTATTTTATGATGTTTATTATGTTCTTCTTTGATTGTTAGATATTGAGTCACATTTTGAGAACTGAACAGCCATATAAAGTTTTAAACAAACAAAAACCTCTTTCTCCCATTCTTCCAAAATCTGCTGTTTAGATCTGGACAATTGATTGTGTTGATTGCTTTAGAAATGAAATGGCTGCTAAGTTATTTTTCACGTTCATTGTTTCACAAGGTTCTTTATATTGTTAGGCAAGTTAATCAAAAGTCCTTTTCTTAGATCAGATAATTTCTTGCAAAAAAAAAAAAAAGCTTTAAAAGCTCTTCTGGCAATTAGGGAGAATAAGATCTGTTGTGAATGAATAAATGTGTAATAAAGTTATCTAGAGCTTGAAGTCAAGTGCAGGGTTCTGGCCCTGCACTTCTGATTGGCTGTTAAATGGCGAGATCAGATTGGTCCGTTCAGGAGAATCTGATTGGCCATTAACGAGCCGTTCTCATTGGTCAACGGAGCTAGCGCTCCCAGGTTTCCATTGGTTGAATAGTTAATAAATTGCCTGCATAAGGAAGGCTGTAGCAGCCATCCAGTTTGAGCTGTAACACCATGTAAATAAAGAGTTTGAAGTTCACCGTTTCACTGGCTCGTCTCCATTATTCGCACCCATGCGCCAAACTTAACACTGGCGACGAGGATGGGATTTGGAGACGTCAGAGCTGACTGAACAATGAAGAAGATAACTGAGCACGTGGCTGAAAACGCACAACGGCGGAACCATGTCCGGCGGCGTCATACCACCTGCTCCATTTGACCCAGCGCAAGAAGACTGGGAGTCCTACATGGATCATTTCCAAATGTTCTTGGAAACCAATAATTTGAAGGATGCCACGACCGGGAAGAAACGGGCAGTATTCCTAACGCATTGCGGGCCGACCGTGTTCAAGATGGCCAAGGCACTAGTAAAACCGGCTGAAGTAAAGGCTATGGACTGGGACGTCCTCGAACCCCTACTGAGAGCCCACTATGCACCGACCATACCAACACTCGTAAGGCGGCACGAGTTCTACCAAAGAAACCAGCAAAAAGGAGAGAGCGTTGCCGATTTCGTCGCAGACCTCCAAAACCTGGGAGGCCTCTGCGGGTTTGCCGACCTGGAAGAGGCTTTGAGAGATCGAATAGTTCTGGGATTAGATGCACTAAACGTGCAGAGTAAGCTGATGGTGAAAGGCGACATCAGCCTTGCCGATGCCATCGCTGATGCTACTGCAGCAGAAGCAACCAGGAAGTTGGCTGCCCAACTGCGCCACAACCGTGCTCCGGTACACCGACCGACCAGCAACATTTCACACAAGTCAGAAGGACAGCTTTTGACAGCCCACCACAAGAACCTCTCTTCGTCATCAGACAGCAATGAAGAAGAGGTCCGTCGACTGCAGTCCGATCGGGACCATTACCCGAAGTCCCAACACCCATGCGCTGGTTGTGGGGCCAACCATTCCAGGTCCGAATGCAAATTCCGCGACGCGCTCTGCCATGAGTGCAGGAAATGAGGCCACATCGGACAGGTCTGTAGAAGCTTCTTAGGACCCAGCCAGACCTCGAAGGGGGCTAACTATCGCCAATCGACAGGAAACCATCCTGTAAGGCGAGAACCAGTAAAAC
>BHEV01009883.1:0-12663 GCA_004319985.1 Emydocephalus ijimae | reverse complement strand
TGCTCGGCTTCTTCTCCTTGTTTCAGTCAGCTCTGCCGTCTCCACATCCCATCCTCGTCGCCAGTGTTAAGTTTGAAGCATAGGCGAGAAAGAATGGAGACGAGCTGGTGAAACGGTGAACTTCAACTCTTTATTTACATGGTCACAGCTCAACAGGATGGCTGTGATAGCCTTCCTTATATAGGCAACCCAATAACTGTTTAACCAATAACAACCCAGGAGCGCTAGCTCCGTTAACCAATACGAATGCTCCGTTAATGGCCAATCAGATTTCCCTGAACGGGCCAATCCGATCCTGCCATTAACAGCCAATCAGAAGTGCAGGGCCAGAACCCTGCACTTAGCTCCAAGCTCAAGAAAACTTTATTTAACCTTTATGCATTCACAACATCTTTTTTTTCTGAACTATCAGAATTCTTCACTACTAGAGTACCTGTCTAAAGAAGAAGATACAATACCTATTTATTTCATTGGAAAGATAAATATATTTATTTGTTATTTTCCATTTTTTCTTTTTTTCTTTTTTTTCAAATATGTCCCCTATTGTAAAATTGCTAAACTTGTGGTTTGTCAAGAAATAGTTGAGCAACTGTTGCACTTTAATCCTGGAATCAACAGCAGGTATATTTTATATAATGGGATTATGAAACTACTGATTCTATTATTCCTAATTCCTGTCTCCTTGTAGTCAACCCTGAAAATCCCAAATCAGTAACAATAATGTGTAATACGTAAATACAAAATGGAGAATTTGGTATCAGAATTAAAGTATGTATATCCAATTTTGAAGGTGTTTATCATTATTTGACTGCTGATGGCTTTAACAGATTCACAAGGTAAGTTGAAATAGTGGAGCTAATTAATAAAAGCCAAATGAGTTCAGGGTACCACTGATCAAAAGATTTAATCAATTGCTGTGAAAAAAGTGCATTTCATGACAAAAATTTAAATATTTTGTGCATATGTTATTCACAGAAACCAGCAAATATTTTTGTGATATTATCATCTTGTCTAAATGGCACCTTGTACTAAAACCACATATTAATATTTATCAAGTAACTTGCATATTACCGATATGGAAAAACAGAACAGTGGAGACAAGAATCTTCAGATTTAATTATGTTGTAAATTACTTTCTTATTTTAAATAATTAGGAGGTAACATGCTTCTACAGGTCATGGGGAATTAAAAAAAAGGTTATGAACACTTGCCTGAGTAGAAAATCTGTGTGTATTGATTTTTCCCAAGAGATTTGTTACATTATGAAAGCAACATGTAAATTCATAAGAACTTAGCAACTTGGTTCACACACATAGCAAAATAAGCTATGGTTTGTTTAGCCTTCCTTCCTTTGTTAAACTTGCCATTATGCTCAGTTTGTAAGCCGTTGGTTATGGTTGCAAACTGCAACAGTTGGCATTCCAAACATGGCTCTCTAGATCTGCCTTGAGGCTTTCTGACAGTTGCAAAGTATATGTCCATGTGCATTCCAAATCACTTATCTTCCTTCAAATAGAAAGCATTGCACAGCCCCAAAGTGTGATATATAAAACCAGGCTTTCCATTACTCTTTATGGCATTGTTATTTTTTATTTAATATATTGAAATACTTACCTGGATTGCATAATAATGCAATAGCATAGAAGTTTATTCATGGCTCAACAAGTACACTTGGAAATTCATATTAGTTGATATTGCATAGTCTCTTAATGCAATAGCGTTTGAGCTGTGCTTGATCATTATCTTTGAAATAAAGGTATTTTTAAAATGAAACATAAAACTATGGCTGAGATGGTAGACTATATTGTCTACTTATATCATAAACTCCTTATATCTAGAAACTCCTATTGAATAAGCCAATCTTACTTTGCCAGAAGTAATTGAGGCAGATTGGTATTAGCAGAATAAAAGGATCCCTTTATCACCTGTGATTAATTGCTAAATAATATTTTGGTATTGTGGATCAACGACTTGCAAAAGTCACATCCTGCTTAACAAAGATTTTAGCAGTTGCCAAGATTCATCTACTTCTAGTCTTGAAGGCATCCTTGACTATTATAAGCAAATAGTTGTACTTAAATCATACAGTGAGGGCAATGTATTGTCAGTTTGTGTGTGGGAAATAACAGCTTTTTGAAATTAGTAATATATTTAATTTCCAGTGACTGTGTGCTATGAAGGAAAATAGCTATTTAAAACACAATGTCTATTTTATTTCTCCCTACAGCATAGTTACAAGAAAAAAAGAAATGCCACCTTCAACAACAGCACCGCAATATGCTCCCCCTGATGGAGGATGGGGTTGGGTCGTGGTCTTTGGAGCTTTCATCTCCATTGGATTTTCCTATTCATTCCCTAAAGCCATCACAGTGTTCTTCAAAGAGATACAAGAGATCTTTGGCACATCATATAGTGAGATAGCATGGATATCATCAATCATGTTGGCTGTTATGTATGCAGGAGGTACCAGAAAACTTTTTTGTCTGATATGGGGTCAAAATAAAACAAAATTCTCTTATTAGATTTTCTGGCACACAACCTAAAGTCACTGAGCTTTGTGGCTCTATCATTCAAATGCTTTAGATGTGTACCTCAAAAATAACTGCAAAATTTAGCATCTAATCATAGTTTAAATATGATTGAAATATAAATTATCTGCATTTCTCACTTGCTTTGGGAAGTATGGTTTCTATTATACCACTGAAAGGCTTGATGTTGTCTTCAACTTGAAAAAAGAAAAATACCTTGCTTTTAGACTGTAATCCTATATCCACTTAACCAGAAATGACCTCTATTTATTATAGAGTTGTTTATTAAATTGTACTGTTTGGGAGAATAGCTGGTGCCTTTTCCTACTCTTTCAACCCCACCAATAACTTATTTGAGGGGGAAAAGGAAGAAAAACATACCTGGATCCATCTGGGAAAAAAAATTTGTAAATCCAAATTTAATCCATATAGTACATTTGTTAGAAAGAATCAAAATATCACAAAATGTTTTGAGTTTTGAAAGTTCACCACTCTGGTGAACTTCTAAATTTGAAATCATTGGTTTTATTGGGCAAAGGAGATTAAAAAACAACTAACAAGAATGGAAATATGCAAACAAGTAAAGTAAACTGTACAATTTGATGTGTAAATGGAGCTAGAATAGGATATCAGGATATCAAAGCAGCTTTGGGAGTTCTTGGAATCTTTATTTCAAGGAAGGAGATAAAACTCTAAGAGAAGGGCAGCCTGTCATTAGATCTCGCATTCCATCTGTTTACCAGCCTTTCCCTCCACTAATTTTTACCTGGGAAGGTCTCCAAAATTGCTGTACTAAGGTAGAAGGAGATCAGTATCCAATATTGTTTTCCATTCTCTAATGTGTAAATCCCATTGCAGCTAAACTAATATGTCCATTTTATTTAATAGTTTATATTGACTGTGTAAATTAAATCTTGAGGATTCATTTTGATAATTTCCACTTCACACAATAAACTGGGATTCTGATGGGTCCTTTGATTTACTGTGGAGATTATTAGAAAGTTTTCATATATTTTAATATGCCTAACATCTTGAAATTACTAGGATAACTCTTTTTTGGAAATTCATATTATAGTGCAGACATTTGAACTCTGTTCAAAATAAATTCTGCATTTCACAAATGAAATCTGAAGTACTTTCTACGTTGTACATATAAAATAGGAATTGTAGCACAATTAAGCTGTGTAATTTTTTTTTGTTTTCTTGCTGTATACATGTGATTTTAACTGTTAGCAGCAGGTAAATTCACCAAAAGTAAACATTCTTTGAAGTTATAGTTACCACAAAATAGCTTCCTGTGAATAAAGTCATTAAACAATCTTTGGCAGAAGATAAAACAGGCAAACTATTCAAATAATGAGAGTTATTCCTTTGTGGGGCTTTTTTCTTATCAAAATCTGATTGTTTGATTTCAACTGTTTGATGTACGAATAGCTTGAAATAAAGCAGGCAGCACATATGGTGCAAGATACCTTATTTATGGTCAAGCAGGACAGATATATTGTGGGCACATTCTGTATCTTTTAATACTAATTAAGAGAACCTGAAAAACATTTGAGATCTGACCCACTCATTATGATTTAGTGCTTTGCTTATTAATCTTCACAGTGGGGTCATCAGGTAAGTAAGAATCTAGCAGAGGATCTCTGCTTCAGGAGCATTCAACCTTCTGAGGTAATTAGTAGGCATCTGCGTTTCTGTAACAAGATATTCACTTACCTTTCAATATTTGGGGGGAAAAATGAAACTAATAAAAGACATCCAGTAAGGAGCTAAAGGAATGTTAATTATGTTCATCACTTACTTCGTAGTTAAAATAAATGTCATTAAATTACATCAGACCATCTGGCAAATCCATATGGCCTCCTAGATCATGGTTAATTCCAGCAAATAGGTCGAGCGTGGTGTTCACCACTTTAAGAAAGCATAAACAAGATGTGCTAAACTGCAGTGAACAAGATTTGCATTCCTCATGTTCTCTCTTTAGCATGCTCTTGATGTGACCTCTCCATTCAGATCAAACTCTTTCAATAACTAGAACTTCCAGGAGTCTGTAGCTGTTCAAGCAATGTGCATTTCTGAGCTTTGTTTTGGTATAAATGTGGAATGTATTCATTTGATATGTCATAAAACAAAATAAAGCCAAGGGATGCAGGCAGACAATAGTATTTGGAGTTCAATAGTGAGGTTTACTCCCAAAGAATTCTTCATTCTGGAAAGGAATAGTTAAGTCTCCATGGAAACTCCTTGCCTGAAAAGCACAGTTGATAACTCTGAGTCATTTTACAAATTTAAATTTAAAAACCAATTGAGTTTGTTTTATGAGAAATTTAGGTATTACAATGGTACTGAAAAAAGCAAACGTAGAATAGGGTGGGATTCTACAGGTTCTAACCTATTTGCTAGAACCGGTTGTTAACATTCTAAGCAGTTTGGAGAACCGATTGTTAGAAGAAATTACTAGCCTGATCTTGTAAGGAAGGCAGGAAGGAAACATTCTGGTGTTGCTTAAAGAAACTGCCTCTCTGTTAACCCTTATTACATCCTTGGCAGGACTAGATTTCCTGTCTCAGGAACTTCTCTGGAGTGTTTTTTCCTTCCTTTGCTGGTACTTTTCTTGTGTGGAGTGACCATTCAAAGTTACAATGGCACTGAAAAAAGTGACATAACCATTTTTCACACTTATGACTGTTGCAGCATCCCCACAGTCACAAGAGACCAGGAGAGGAGATGCATGCCTCGATGTGAGTGATGTTGAGTTGGCCACACCCAGCCAGTCACATTACCACCAAGCCATGTCCACCAACTAAGCCACACCCACAGAACCAGTTGTTAAAAAAATTGAATCCCACCCCTGCTTAGAACCATTTTTCACACTTACAATTGCTGCAGCATTCCCATGGTCACATGATCAAAATTTGGATAACTGGTTCATATTTATGACAATTGGAATGTTCTGGGGCCATGTGACTACCTTTTGTGACCTTTTGACAAGAAATGGAGAAGTCAGATTCACTTAACAACCATGTTACTAACTTAACTACAGTGATTCACTTTACAACTGTGGTAAGAAAGGTTGTAAAATGGGGCAAAATTTACTTAACAACTGTGTCACTTAACAGAAATTTGGGGCTAAATTGCACTTGTAAATCAAGGACTACCTGTACAATTTGACCTCTTAAGTGCTCTTTAATATTTTATTTCCTTACTATTTTTTATTCTTGGTTTAAATTCTGCATGATTGTGACTGTCAGAAACATGACATATGGAAAAGTAACTTTCTTTGTACACCTCCTTAGTGACTGTATCATTTCACCATAAAGTCAATAAAGAAACTCTTAATTAGTCAGATGATGTCCTTAATGAAATGCAAAGCATAGGAATTCAATGACAGCTTGGTCATCTCATGCATATATGATTATTGTATTAGTTTAGTGATAAGTTGAAAGAAAACCTGTTTTGCTGCTATTTTCTGCATCATTAACTTCAGCCATTTTCAACACATTGATTACTGTTGTGAGCTGGATAGTGGTTTATCAAGATAGAAAACTGTCACTAGACTAGGATTTGGATTTTCATTATGACACTTGACAGCACAGGAAAATGAATATAGATCAAAGGTTTTTTTATTATTAATTTATATATTTATACTGTATCTTCCTTTACTAATAAAGTGGTTATTTCTAGACAATATTTATGAATATGTCACTGTTTCACTGTTTTTTTTTTAAAAGAAACTTTGCAACTAATCTAGCTGTTTTATCTATTTGCAGTAAATGACCACAAAGTAGATATAACGCTAAAATAACCCATGGAAGCTGGCTCAAATGAGCAACAATGCCACTATTTATAATTGCCAATTAAAATTATGTATAAGAAAAAAAGAGAATGAAATGAAATAAAGAAAAACAAGAAGAAAAATAAAATTAAGGTAAAAGAATTAAAGGACTAAGACTAAGAAGCCTTGTTAGGTTCATAACTGCCAATAATACCTTGACAACTCTGTTTCTAATAGCAGATTCCAGTTGGCAAGATGGAAATAAACCTCTTCTCCTTCACCAAAGACTTGATATCTATTTGGAAGTGGTATAAGTTTACCAGCATGTACAGTACATTCTCATAGAAGAGGCAATAAAAATACATGCACCAACATCTCAGATTAATTTTGGTCACAAGGATAACTTCCCTCATTAAATGGGATTTTATGAAGCCTCCACCCAAGTATAGAATATTAAAGCAAGCCAAAAGGAAGGTGGATCAAACAAGATTTAACATATAATTTAAGAGGCTAAAGGTTTTCCAGAAAGGAACCCATCCATGTATATTGCCTGTAGTGCTCAAGTCTGTCCATCTTGCAATATCAAAGACTTTCAAAATCATGTTGTTGTCCTCCTCAACAATAACTTTATTTTAACTTTGAGGGAAGTTATTTAGTTTGGCTATCATATAGTGAGCTGTCCATTGAATCCCTTGAATCAAAGAATAAAAGGTAAATGAAATCATGTAGCAAATAGTTCATTATCAGTCAGTCTGTAGTCTTCCTGTGGTTCCAAATGCCCATTCCCACAGGATATTGGAAGTTGGGAGTCATAAACTCATCCCACTGCTGGCTTGCATCTTGGATAGATATAAAAAAGCCTACAGTGTCTTCAAAAATAATGTATTTGAAAGTAGATAAAAAACAATATCTGCCTTTTGCCAAGGATATGTAAAGAGACATAGAAGGCTTCTTTTTTTGGTCAGAACTATATCTTAAAATGGTAGTCCAGAATGGCTATTTGCAACTACACTGCCATACAGTAGGTATGAAATCTTGACTTACAACTACAATTAAGCCCCAAATTTATGTTATTAAGTGAGACATTTGTTAAGTGAATTTTGCTCCATTTTACAACATTTCTAACCATAGTTATTAAGTGAATCACTTCAAATTGACAACTTAGTAACCTGGTTGAATCATTTGATGGTTTCCCCATTGACTTTGCTTGTCAGAAGATTGCAAAAGGTGATCACAAGACCTTGAGACACAGCAAACATCCTAAGTATGAATCAATTGCCATACATCTAAATTTTTTAAAAATTTTTTATTGAAAATAAATATTAAAAATATTGAACATGGTGGACTTTCTTTGACATACATTTCAGTCTTTACATTTTACATTAGAAAAGATCAAAAGAAAATGTAAACAATTATACACACACACACACACACACACACATTTAGGCTTTGTACCATTTTAGATCTTATTCTTCTATCTCATTTCTATTTCACCTTAAATTCTAGTTTCAATTTTATGAACTTCCTTTTAGTCTCTCCATATGTAGAATTTGTTCCATATTTTATAGTATTCTGGTTTATCTTGTTCTTTCAATTCTAGTGTCAAACTATCTAATTCAGTGCATTGAAAAATCTTATCTATTATAGCATCATCATTTGGAATTTCTTTTGTTTTCCAAGTTTGGGCACATAGTATTCTTGTTGCTGTGATTACATGTATCGTTAGGTAAATGTCTGCTTTGCTAAGGTTCTCTTTTATTATTCCCAATATGAATGTCTCTGGTGCATACCCAATTTTTAGTCCCAACATTTCCTCTAGCTATGACCAAATTTTATACCAGAACACCTGTGGGTTTTTTTGCAGGCCCACCACAGATGGTACAAAGTACCTTGTTCTTTCGCGTATTTCCAGCATATGGACAATTTAGTACCATACCTTTTTGCTAATCTGGCCAGTGGGAGATGCCACCTATAAAATATCTTGTACAGATTTTCCTTAAAAGATGTCGCTAGCATAATATTTTTGTTTTGGTCCCAAATTTGCTGTCTAGGTTTACTATGTCTAAGGTCTCTAGCTCAGCTTAGCATCGATTCTTTAACTTATTCTTCATACATTTTACGGTCAAATAGACGTTTATAAAGTTGCCAAGCATCTGAATTTTGATCACTTGATAATGGGGATACTACAAAGGATATAACTGTGAAAAATAGTGATAAGTCACTTTTTTAAAGTGTCATTGTAACTTTGAACAGTCACTAAATGAACTGTTGTAAATTGAGGACTTGTAGTTGAATTAATTGTTTACTTAGATCCATATATTACATGTGCCTAATGATACAGACAGGTGTGGAAGCTGCACATGTAATTTCTGAAATAAAAAGGGAACTGATCCACAGGAGTGATACTACTATATATCCTTCTTATTGTATCAGGAGACTCATTTTATTATGCTCATACCACTGTTACTGCAGTATTTTAAAGAGGTAGGAGTCTGTGTTTCATGAGACATGCATTACTTTTTGTGCTGAGAATGTTTGTTGTTAAATTTTTCTAGTTAAAAATCCCCAATAGTATTTCGAAAACAGTTTTGAAGTATATAGTAGCTAGACTCTCTCTCTCTCTCTCTCTCTCTCTCTGTGTGTGTGTGTGTGTGTCTGTTTCTGTGTCTGTGTGTCTGTGTGTCTGTGTCTCTCTCTCTGTGTGTAGACACACATATATGCATACGTATATACATATTTTCTTTTTTTTGGCTTCCTGCTTTGGTTTAATTTTAATTATGTGAGAAAAATAGCTCAACTTCACTATTCTATATTTCATCTGTTTCCAGGAAAGCAAGATTCAACCTAAGATTTTTGAAAGTCTATGTAAGATCTCTATATCTCTGGAAGTTTCCCCAATTTCTTTTTCATAGTCACCTAAATCACATTATTTTAATATAAGGGAGAAATAAAATTTTGCACTAACTTCTACTTTTCTGAGCCATTATGGACCATTAACTTTTTAATTATCTTAATACCTTCACAGAAAATCCAGTAATTATTCTAATGTAATGATATTACAAGCCCTTAAGATTTTAATGTGACACAACTCTACCTCATAAAATATGTACTAAGGTGACTGCATGCTGAAAACCCTGAATAGATAGAATTTAATTTTTGTTGTCCCAGTTTCACCCATTTAATTCTATTTTATACAACAGAACAATTGATAATGGAGATTTCTTTTATCATTCCACCAAGAATTATTGGAAAGTGATTTAGTAACTAGATAACTTTTGACTGCATAGTCCCAGGACCATACAAAGAATTTTCTTTTATTTAAGCAACAGTCAGTCTGCTAAAAGCATCTAGTTTTCAGATATCCTGCATATTCCATAAAAGTGAATATAGTTCTAAAAAATGCCAGTGAAAGGGAAGGCATATCTATCAGATTTTCTAAATTGGAGATGACTTTCTAGTAGTTATTATTTTGCAAATTACATATGAGCTGAAAATCAAGTTATCAGGAAAGTAGATATTGATTTCACTTGAAATTCCCGCATGTGTTTGTTACACAGCTATTGTTAGTGTAACTAAGACCATCCACCTTACTGCTGTTCATCGTTTTTTTCTTTCCTTCCACCTTTCCCAGCATTACAGCCTTCTCTATGGAGCTAGTTCTTCACATAATGTGTCTGCATAGGATAATCTGAGCCTTCCTGTTTGTGCTTTAAGTGACTATTTTGGGATAAAAAAGGAAAAAAGAAACCTCTTTATTATAAAAGTAGCACTTAGACTTATATACCACTTTATAGCCCTCTCAAAGCAGTTTACAGAATCAGCTTATTACCCCCAACAATTTGGGTCCTCATTTTACCCACCTCGGAAGGATGGGTCAACCTAGAGCCTGGTGGGATTTGAACTGTCAAATTGTAGGCAGCTGGCTGCAGAAGTAGCTTGCAGTACTGTACTCTAACCACTGCACCACAGAGGCTCCTTCATTGTGACTAAAATATCTTACTAGTATAAAACTAGTCAGCACAAGAAACCTAGAGAGAAAACACAACCAGCTTTTGGGAACTACACAGGTCATCAATTGTGGAGGAAGCAATTGCAGCTCTCCAGATGTTCTCCTTTGTCATGTAATAGGAGCACAACACTCCTCTGCCAGTTGTTCAAAAACACAATACTTTTTGAAGCTTTTTCCTGAGCCTGGAAAAAAAAAGCCAATTCATTTGACATCTCAGCTTTACTTAATAGTTTCGTGTGCTATGGTTCCAAATAATTTTCAAAGCAAGCACAAATCTACTTTTTGTCTTTGCAAGTCCCTGTGGAAATCCCTTGATGTCACACGCTATGTGTTACTGTGAATGCAACCATGAATGCATTACTAACTTGCCTTATTAGATTACTACTATAACAGACTCCTAAAGGGTTGTTCCATGCTCATAAGGAAGGTATGTAGGTGATGTGGAAAACTGATACACAGACCAATGGCTGGGAAAAGTATAAGAAAGAAATTAAAATAAACTTATCTTGATTTTGTTAATGCAAGATCAGATAGAGAGAAATTTGGACAGACTTTCAAGCCTCTGTTATTGTACACTACAATAAGTAGCATTCCTGGAATCCAGTTATGTCTGTTTCTTGATCTGACTTAACTCACAAGGCTGATAGGATTATATATAAACCAATAAAGGATCTATTTATTTAAATGTATTTAAAGCATTTATTTGTGCAAATGTAATTTAAAGAGTTAACTATGGTAGATCTACTTTGTTTTTACTCTCTTCTTCCTTCTTTTAAACAAGCAGAATTCTATTAAAACACAAGTTTCTCTATAGCTTGGGCAGATCTCTATTTAAAGGTATTTAGAATGGCTTCTGGAAATAAAAATAAACTCTTTGAGTCATGAAATGGATTTATATGTATTATGTTTTGTTTTTGCTTTTTTTCTTTTTTATCTCTTTATGTTGGATAGTTTATGAATATTTGATTGTTTTATTCCAGCCAAGCCAGTGGCACCAGAGATTTCATGCCATACATCCCATTTCCTATGCACTAGTTTTAATAAAATGTGTTTGAACTCCTAATCAGCAATTTCAAGTATATTTGCTTAGAACAGAGGTTTATTGAAATCAGCAGCACTTCAAAGGACATACATTTAAGTTTCTTTATTTTAACTCCATGCATCATTCTGTAAATAGTTTGTGAACAGCAGCAATAAATAAACAAGGGAAGATAAATTTAAAGACTATAATGCTTTCAATTTGTTTATGAAAGTTCAGGGAACAACTTGGTCTTTGATGAAAGTATTTCATTTTAAAACTGCTTTGAAGGTACATAGAATGGTACAGACCAACTTGAAATGCTGGACGTGTCCAAGAAGAAAAAGACACAAAAATGAAACACATGGTGATTATACAATGTTTGTCATAGTGCTAAGAATTTATAAATGTCAAAAATAGAATGTTTGGAAATTCAGTAAATATATATGTAAACACCTATAGAGTAAATTGGGGACAGATAGATACTTTTCAGATTTTCTGAAATGAAGAGCAATACAAAGGAAATATAGGTAGCAATTTTAGTCCATTTTCAAGGTTAAATGTCTTCTAATTACAGATTTAATAGCTTGTCCAGAGATGAGACATTCCTTGTCTGCAGGCACTCATATCATTTAGAAAATTTTATGGCCAACTCAGTATTACATTTTAATTTAATTGAAATTTCAAACAAATATATAGGTAGTTATTGGCTTACAACTGGTTACTCAGTGACTTTTTAAAGTTACAACAGACCTCCCCAGAGCTACTTAAAACCCAGTGTTATGAACTAATAAAGGCGCTTAAATAAAGTTTTAACAAACCTTAAGAAAAAGCAGGGTTCTAATCCTGCACTTCTGATTGGCCTATAATAGCGATATCGGATTGGTCCGTTCTGGGGAATCTGATTGGCTGTTAACGAGCCACTCTCATTGGTTCAACTTACATGTTCTCATTGGCTAATAGGTCAGCAGCCTACCCTATAAAAGGGTAGGGTTTTGCTCTGTTCAGAATGATTAATAAAGAGTTGAAGTTCACTGTTCACTGCCTCGTCTCCATTCCTCGCACCCATGCGANTCGACAACGGAAACCATGTCCAGCGGCGCCATACCACCCACTCCATTTGACCCGGCACAAAAAGACTGGGACTCGTACATAGACCGGTTCCAGATGTTTCTGGAGACCAACAACTTGAAGGATGCCACTACAGGGAAAAAGCGAGCAGTGTTCCTGACCCATTGTGGGCCTGCTGTTTTTAAGATGGCCAAGGCACTAGCAAAACCGGCTGAGGTGAAAACCATGGACTGGGACGTCCTCGCGCCCCTTCTACGGG